>NNCF01128081.1:330024-405879 GCA_002313205.1 Laupala kohalensis | reverse complement strand
TATATATATATATATATATATATATATATATATATATATATATATATATATATATATATATACACAATAGACTGAACAATGCAAAATTTTTGGAAGGTAATAAGAGAGAAAATAGAAACTAGTTTGAAGGAAACGAAATCGAGAATAAAGATTAAAAAATTTGGAATCCATAACGAAATCGAAAAATTTTAGAACTGGTACGTCAATATTCATTTTTGCCTCTTTTCAAAGTGTCCCCACACCACTCCATTTCCTGGGAATTGGACACCCCTGTTCCCTACACTACAAAGGGATTTCGGATCTACTTCCAGACGTCCCCTTTAATCCTGTGCTCGGCACGTGCTACGCAGTGCAGAGCAGCAGGACGCGGCGCGAGAAGGCAGCTGGTGGCTGCACTCCCCGCCTCTCCACGCCAACCCCGCCTCCACTCCGCCAGTCTCCGCCCACAGCCCTCACTCACCCGCTTCCCAGATATTAACGCTGTTTTGTGCTACGACTCGATAAACGAGATTAATTTTCTAGGCGGGGCGATGCTGCGAAGAGGCGGGAACGAGGCAGTCGCCGGGCTTAGAAGTCGCAGCAGAGGAGACAGGGTCCAAGATGGAACACACCGGGAAAGAGGGCAATAAAGAAACGAAGAAAAATGACTTACGATGAAACAAATGAAGACGAGAAAGTGTCGGTGTGATAAGATGAGGTTGGAGAAGTGCGAGAGAAACCTTTGAATGAAAGAAGTCACAAATAAAAAGCATGTTACCAGAGTAGGGGAGGAGAGACGTAATCAAAGATTTTACTCGAATTTTCTTCATATCTCCTCACATTTGAGTTTAGAACTACACTCCAGGGAATATCAGCAAAAAATACTTATGCTCAATGAATTCTTATTCTCATTTCCTTTTAAATAGCTCGTAAAGAGTAAAGTGCTCCGTTTAGTTTTATATTATAAATTATATAGTTCAGAGACACCATGCAATGAAATTAGTAGAAACAAAGTTACTAATTTTTATAAATATTTTAAGTTAACCCTAAAATCATGAGGCAATTTACTCTTTTTTGCATTGACGTTAAGTATAATTTACCATTCATTTAGAAAAAAACTTAAGTCATTTAGAAAAAATCTTAAAAAGACTCTTTTACAAAATAAATTATACAGATTTTTCAAACACTTGATAGTTATAGTTTCAAATGCTGTTTTCTGAAGATATTTAGTTCTTAATCAAGACATTTAAGTGAAAAGGTTACTAATGAATGATAATCTTTTCTAATTCTTTCATGGTTTTCAATGAAATATTCATAAGAAGTAAATAACATATTTTCAACCTTTGCAGTGAATATTTCTTTCACTTAATGAACGAATGTAAAGAAAAGAATCGACCGTTTCTTGATTTCGAACGCAAGCTAGGATATTTTCAATACTTCATCATATAGATCATAAGAGGAACGTAAGAACTATTGAACATATGACTAAGAAGTTGTTCATTAATTTACACTCGCTATTAATAAAACATTATTTTTATGAAGATCCTACTTTATGTACTAATGACAAAATCTCAGGGAATTTTTGTCTTTATATATTAAAAATGAAGATGACCCTTCTAGAAATAGATTGTCGTTTTAACAAAGCCAATATTCCACCAAAATGGAAATTGACGTCAAGTTATAGCAAGAAAATGATAAATAAACTTTACTGTCAAAAAAGTAGTTGCAAACTGCGTATGACTACGTGGGGGACAATAAACGACCATAAATTACTTTCCGGAAACAAGCAAGGGACCATCCTATCAATTCCGATCAAGGGCCCATGGGCAGTGGCGGATTTAATATTTACAAAAAAAAAATCAATAAATACGTACTGTTATCCATTAATTATTCAAAATAAATTGTAGATATTAGTGCAGTAAAAATTCGTGATTGATAAAACAAAAATATTAATGACATTTCCGCGCAAGGAAAATCCTCCACTACCCGGAGTAAAACCCGAGCCAGGATGAGACGATCTTCAAAATTCGAATCTCTATGGAAATGACTTGAATCCAGGACAACACTGATGTTTGTTTCACGTTTTCCACCAGAGTTTGGAGACATCTGCCCCTGCTTTCCAAACTCGTAAACTTAGAACGTATGAAATGTCAGAAGAACCATTTTCATTTTGTTTTATGGATAACAGCTGTGTTAAGAGCTCTCGATGGCATCGTATACGCGCAGAGTGCCACAGTAATAGTTAGCTTCCATAACAAGAATTTAAAATTAAATATGCTTAATGTGTAACAAGAAGAACGAGATTCTATTATGTTAAATAATCAAATATATTTTTCCATTCTTTTTTCAAGTGGGAGAGTAGGATTTACAGAATGTTGACACTAGGATTTACAGGAGGATGTTAACCATATATCTCCATTCCAAATCAATTTGCTTTCAAATTAATATTAGGTCTTTCCAGAGAGTTTCGACGGAAGGGATGGGACGTTGTCCTCATACTCTTCTTTCTTGCTCTGAGACCTAGAACTCTCGGGGTTGTTTTCCATCAAATTTTATCCGAAATCTATTGGTGATTTGCTTCTTTATTTTTATTTGTACATTATTGTTTATAATGTTGTGACAACTCCTTAAAAGTATCTCTCCAATAAAAGCTAAAAAAGATGGAACAGTTTCTTGAATTAGTATTCGAACCAAAATTTATCGGCAAAAATGCGTTTTTATCGGTCAAATACTTTCAGTATACATAACTTGAATTCTGAGAATTCTGATAAGGTAAACATACTGAGTTTAATTTTACAACAACGGTATAAGAGAGCTACATAATATTTACATATGTTTAAAAATACCGGTGACGTATTATTTATTTCAAAATACTATTCTTGTGAAGAAAACTTAGGCAATTATGAATTATTCTATAATCTCTCATCATCCAAATATTCCTCGCGTTGCCTGACAGTGAAGACTCGACTCTGGAAAGCGCATACATGATTATTACAAAACACAGTTTATATTAATTTCTCGCTTCGCACTAAAACCGAGCTCTGAAGCAATCGTTAACAACATGGTGATTGCGAGACCCGACAACACCAAATTATTCTCAATCTCCGATTCGACACTTGGCCGCTCTTCTCATCACCGGCGAATCACCACCATCAGCGCCATCTCGTCAGCGGCGAGGAATCGACGTGCAAGACATCAAGTCAGCTACTCCTGGATCTGTGTGGCGGGGTGAGGACGGGGAAGATGGCGAAGGGTGTGGTCGCGGCGTCGGTCGCGGGGCGGGGGCGGGACGAAGTCGCTGCTGTCACGGGCGGGAAACGGGACGGGGTGAGAGCGCAGGCGCCGCCAGAATATAACTTTGTGCACACGCAAAGAGGCAATTACAAGTGTTTAAAGCAGGCACCAGCATGTCACGTCGGCACCGGCGCTGGTGGTGAAGAAGGGAGGAGTGAGAGGGGGGAAGAGGAAGAGTCGAGAGACGAGGGACGCGTATGCGAGTGCCGTCGACAACCTCTTGCTTGCGAGCCGAGCACGCCTCCTCTCCCCTTCACTACAATGGAGCGTCGCTGCCAGGACACGAAGCGGACGACAGCGGCTGCAGCGAGATCAAGAGTTTCATTTCTCCCGCCTTCCCATAATCCTTTTCGCGAAATTGTGTCTTTCAGGGTCACGGGACAGCACCCTGCGCGAAATTGGTGTTCCTGCGGAGCACGCTGAAAGAGAAATGCGTTTAACGCGGCGTATATTGGAGATGTTCATGAAGAAAACAAGCGACTGTGAATGTAATAAGAGACATTTGAAGTTGCAGCACATGTTATTACGAACAGAACAATTGTGCAAATAACACGTTACGTTCTATTCCAGTAATATAATACGAGAGGAAATATATTTACACACAATACAGTTTAGTATGTTATTAAATTGTTTAAAGGATAAAACTATACATCGTAAATGGAATCTTATCCAATGTTGACTTTATTCAAGAACAGAAAATTCGAACGCTATATAATAAATAACTGAGCACACGTTGGGACATTAAGAACTTAACGAAGTCGTGGATCGGCCTTGTACCATAGAGTTTTTCACGAAAACAACTATATTCGTAGAGAAACTTGAAAGGTTGATTAACTTAAATCCTTTAATTTTGTAGCAGAGTCACAGTTTCTAGTATTACAGATTGATATAAACAATGGGTAATACCAACACAACTTATATGCTCATATGAGACATTACTTATTTCGATTATCGATAAAATAGGAATCATACATGTGTGAATGTGATAAAAAAATCACGAAGAGTTCAGAATAATAAAACGAGGTCAGAAGAGTAGGAGTCTCACACCAACCTAGAGAAAATATGTATATCATGTCACATTGACACGCGAGATAGAAAAAATCCTAGAATCACCGTTTGCTGTGTTCTCATAGTCTACGTAAGTGACAACCAAATGGTCCGTAAAATTACGGATACAGTCGTCAACAACCATGGTGATTTTCTCCTTCTGAGAAACGCAACCAACTTTACCAACATGCCTTGCAGATTGCGAACGCATCGCTTTTTCAAGTGCACGGATCAGTGGTGCTTCTTCCTTTAATATACGAAATATTTTTTTATGGTATTTCTTAAGTATGTAAAACTAACTTTTACGTCAATAACTTTTATTCCTAATGAATTTAACTTTACCTGATCATAGATTAACGTATATTACAAAGATATGGTCGTAACAATTCGAACCACATAACTGTATGTGAACGTTTTCCAACATTTCTATTACATTGAGGTACTAAAAGTAATATATTAATCTATAAACTCCATATTGTTGACCCCTAATTTCATAATATAAACTGGTTATTGAAACTGGGTCGGAGGAGAAGAAAAAACATACTATTTCACACAGTGTGAAACACTGTTTTCTTCTTCTTCTTCTTCTTCTTCTTCTTCTTCTTCTTCTTCTTCTTACACTTAGAACCAGCCTCAATAACTAGTCTATATTATGTAATATCTTAACTTACGTTTTACTCTTATCAAGTGTTTAAATTTTTACTTTTTAACTCCCAAAAAAGGAAGCAGACAGTCTAGGGAATGAGCACGTAACACCCTTACAATTAGTGTTTTAACTGAGAGAACGTTAAAAAAGGTACATTACAACAATTATATATATTTTGACGAGACATGTGAAAATGTGTCAATTTTTAAGTGATACTTTCAAAGTCCAGTCCATCTCTAAGTAAAGTTGGTAAGAATGGATGGCGACTGATTCACTGATAAATATACCACAGGTTATTTCCTCGACTGAGTTGATGGGTCGTTGCGTCATTGAGTGCAATGGTTAAACCATTAATGTGTATGCTAATGGACTATGGTTTGACGACCAGCGAGGTAATTTCTCTCTCTCTCTCTCGTTCTCTTAATTTAATTGAATATATGTACGGGGTGTTAGAAGAGCCACATACCCTGCAAACGTTCGTTGGTGAAGAAGTCATTTGTACAAGAAATCAGTCAGAGAACTATGAAGTAATTAATAAATCGTTTCAACAACTACCGGTGAAGAAGATATTGTCAACAAAGCAAATGATATTGCTCTTGATATTGTCCCCGCGTGATATATTATGAAATGGGTCATTTTGCATAATTCGTTGAAATAGATGTCCTTCCAGATTTCATTTTCAAATATAAAATTTTTATCGCAGAATTGGAGAGTGGACCACTAATTTCCATTGAAAGGAATACCTAACTCAAAGTAGTTCAGGCATCATTGGATTGGGAGGAGCTGAAGTGTAATAAATGCATTTCCTATCTAGAGACACGGAGGTGACGTGTCCAAAGAAAAGATTTGCAATTCAGTTTTTCTAAAGACCCATCTCTGCTGAAAAGAAGCTTTCGACATAATTTACGTGATGTTATGACTACTCCCCAATAAACAGATCTGAGAGAGTGTCTGAAAGTTTGTCTGCAGTGCAGACTCATCTCTGAAGGGTAGTGGTACATATGCTTCTCATCTCTCTGAATTACGTTGAGTATCCTCAGTATCCTTCTTATATTTTGACAGAGAGATGGTACTTGAAAATAGAGCACTCTCAATGACGTCACCTCCCCACCACGTCACGACAAATGTGAGGTGAAATGGAGCGCTTGACATAACACCGAACATACTCAATCGGGCTAATTACGTCGATTCATTACGTCTTATCCAGTCGGTTCGCGCACAATATCCCCAAACATTGTTTAGTCCCTCAGCCTCGTACGGAAGGCACCATTGAAAATGTCCTATACTGCTTTGAAGTCAATCTTCAACGTCTTTAATTCCTATACATTTAACTACAATTACGAAGAAATTACCTTTATAAAATATCTTAGGAGGTAGTAATAAACAGAAACTTTCTTGGAGATATTTCAAATGTATTAATCTAGAAAAATATTTGAATTGAAAATGCATAAAATATATTTATTCTTTAATAATTGATATACAATTAGTTAATAATTCTGACGAAAGGAAAACCGCTGCATATCAAATATTGGATCCCGTTAATTTTTAATGCGCCGCCGAAGGTGTTGAAAAATAGGATCTGGTAAAATATTCTTAGATGCTACGCTCTGGACACACAGCCCAATACTTACAGACGCAGTGGATCCATTTAATCCAAAAATATCTTACTTGAAAAGAAATCACTTCATCATATAAGAGTTGGAAATACTTTGATTTCTAATCTCAACTATGAATAAACACTTAAATATTATTTTCCATTACATGAATGATGAAGTTTATGCGAGTTTACGCAGTATTATGCTGATTCGCTACCCCTTTTACCTGACATTTTGAACAATCCAGCCACGGTCCGTTTTTATACAAATTTTTTGGATCACGCGCATAGAGTGTGGGGAATACGAAACTACCAGAATAGTCATTAAGAAATTGAATAATTTCCAGTGCTCTTTTGAAAACACCCGAAGAAATCAATTACATTGAGAAACATATATATGAAGACTTCGTTGCGAATTATTTAATGATATATTTTGGATCTTCGTATGAGGAGATATCAAACAAATCTATGAATAAAACGTAAAAATTATATACTTGAATGAAAATTAACTGAACTCTTCTTCATCAGTAAATATTCATACACTAACTGTACAGTAGGTGACTTATTGGTTGATTTCAAATAAGAGTTAAAAAAGTTGTCCCGTCCTGAAAGTTTTGTTTGTGATATCTTTTAATAATGTAAAGTAGTGGAGATAAAATATCCAACTCTGTAATAAACAAGATAGAATTCCAGAACTTTTTGTTTCATAAAAAAGATTTTATTTTCGGGTATATATGAACTAAAACAATAACATTCAAGCCGATATTCATGAAAGATAATGTCATTTAAAGTGTTCCAGTAAAATTTCAATTTCATATATCTTCCATCATATCTCATAACAATATGAACATTTTCTTTTCACTTTGAGTATTCATTTGAACCTTTATATGTCAATTCTATTCCCTTTCTTTGTTCTTGCTCTTCAATAGATATTTCTGTTTGACGCCTCTATTGAACTTACCTACGAATCTAACTCATCTATGGCAAAAAAAACCCACACAAAATGACGGACAGGTATATTTGTCAATTTTCGTCTTAAATATTGTAGAATTCATCTATAGATTGGAGTATAATTTACGAGATTATTGTTGCACCGTTAGAGAGTTGTCTGTGTTGCGTAATTGGTTCGCTAAGTGGTTAATCAGGATTCCATTCCTTTAAAAGGGATCTATGTTTCACTAATTATTATTCGTTGGTTCTATGCGACGGGTTGTAACAAAGCACTTATTTGCACACTATGAACAAATATTCGACTTTTTAATTTTATCCTATCTCTTCCGCCATTTTTGATATTCTTTTTATTTTGAAATGTTTTTTACCGCCTTGAACATTTGAAATAGGTGAGTCCCGATTGAAGGCGTGTTTTTGTTTACTTTATGATTTTTTGAAATAAAACGTGGTTTTGGTTTTTGAAATAGAAGGCGTAGAAATTGTTGGACGCTTTGAAAATTATTCCACTATTGTTTTCGAAAGAATTCCGATGAACGTTAAATCATGTTTCTGCAAGGTCGACAAGTACCTCAAAATTTGTGTCAGTCGTCTCACGATAGCTTATATTAGATAATTACAAATCTCTGTTTTATTTATATAGTGCTCAAATATGTTTTCAGTTATTTATTGGATCTGGTAATTTGTCGCATTTAATCAATACTAACATTGTATGACTGAAATTGGAAGGCAAAGGACATACCAATGAGTAACTTGAGGTTAAAATGTAATAATGAGTATGGTTAGTATTTTTTTTTGTCACAAGCGACAGAGACCTTAAAATATATCATAACTAATTCAAGTAAAATTAGTATCAATTATAGTAAGGGAAATAAACTCAATGACCAAATGCGATCGATCAAATTTGAAACCTAATTTCAACATTTAAATATAGTAGTAAATAAAACCATAAACTATTCAAATAACATATACACGGAACAAAGCATATAAGAATTAATAAAATCAATAAGTCAAAAAATTAGTATACTTATCTCGGGAAAATAACGAAGAAGTTGTCGTCAATGTTTGCTCAGTCTTAACTGAAAGACAAGTGGGTGCGCATGAAAACATTGGTGCAAATTATACTCGACCGAGAATGAATTAAAATAACTCGAATAAAACAAGCCAATGATGGAGACACCAACAGGTTTACATCGTCAACGGCCAGGTAAAAATTGCGACGGACCGGAACTCGAACCCGGGACCGCCTGCTCTGGCCGCAAGCGTACTATCCACTGCACCACCCGCTTCAACCCAAGTCCGTACGCAACATCCACACCGCCAGTTCCGTTGAACTTGGATCACATCCACATTCAGGGGACAAGTGACCACAGGCACCTCCCATGCTGGTAGTACATAAACCCGCTTTCCGGGTACCTACGCGTCGGATACCCATTTTAACTCACAACTTCGGAGTACCTACTCGTGAAGGAGTGTTTGCATCGTCAACAGCCAGGTGAAACTTGCGACGAATTGGGACGGAATTTTCACCTGGCCGTTGATACAAACAGAAGTAGGTACTCGGAAGTTCTGAGTTAAAACAACAACAGGTTGTATGGTATGCAACAGCGGAGGTTGAACGTTTAAGAGCTCCCGTATGGACTACTAAAAGCAACTCTCCGAACGAATGAAGGGTATTTTCCCTTGGGTGCCTGGGCAGTGCCTCGTCCCATGTGGAGATGTCGACGTTTCGAGTGACACGCTGTCAGTGTTATTCACGGCACTTCCCGACTAGCCAAGGGAGTATAAATACCGGAAACCGTCGAGACCGCAGTTAAGGAAAGCGGGCAGGGGATCTGCATGGGTGGGGGTGGTTAGGGAATTGGAGGCAAACGACTCGCGAGGTGTTAGGGATGCAGTTTCGCGCGTGATTCCGCCTCCGGCGCGAACAATGGTCCACTTGTGCAGCGCCCAACTTGTGAGGCAGCTTTCAGGCAAACAGAGTTAAGTGCAAGTAAGAGAAGGATAAGCGCAAGTCGTATTGTGTTAGTCTTGCTTAACTAATGAGCGTCGAGCAGGTCGCCCATCTCCTTTTCGTCTCTAGCTTTAACATATTGAGCTCTGTGTTGCGTGCGCCATTACCCAGCTGCCTCTCGACGCGAGGACACCAGATGTCTCACAAGGAGAGGAATGGAGCAGAAAATGGAATGAATATGTCGGGGCGAGTGTGTGGGAGGAGGCGGTGGGTTGAAGAGGCCACTACCCTCATTTTGCAGAGGCGGAATAGAAGGTGCGGAATGAATGGAAGTGAAGTGGCTGAGGTTTACATGCACGACATGTCACCCACGTGACCCCTATTCTAGTAATGCTCATATTCAAGCACTAGTTTTCCAATTATGACTGTGTCCATTCATAATTTTGCGAAGAAATTAGGAACACGACGGTGAGGAAGGAAGGACATTTCCCCTTGAACTGTTTTTCGTACGTTCTTATTCTCGTATTCGTCGTAAGGAGACATTTTATTGTAGTCTGTCCACTATTTTGTGGCTAAAGACGTTTAAAAGCGCGTACAAATTGCACATAGATCGAAAGTGGGAAGAATATTACACATTTCTTCTCGTGGGTTTTAAGTACACCTTATGATTACATTATCAGTCTCAATAACATTCTACTCAACAGAAAATGCAAAAGAAGATTCGTGAAAGACCAAAACGACTGTGGAGTACAAATGAGATACATGGTACAATAAATCAGAACACTGAAAATTTTTCATCACAGAAAAAGTATCATTTATCAGAGAAAAAGCATCATTCATGAATGGTTTTCTCTTAATTTAAGATGAAGGGGGCAAAATGAATTTAAAATTAAGGTATTATTAGGAATGTGGTTATTAATATTCAGTCGAATGTTAAAAAAAATGTGAAAAGAATTTTTTAAAGTTTCAAGAAAAACTTTAAGGATAATTTAGGGTAAATTGAATTTTGCAAGGTATTTTCGCTTTAGTTAAACGAAACAGAAAATTAATAGAAAACTAGTCTGAGCGTACGCTTATGTTCATAGAAAGATCTCAGTTTCACTAATTATACTACAAAGAACGCTTGTTGGTGTCAAGAGTTCACTCTGGATGTGTTTGTTTGCTACGTCACATTTCGGCAATAATTGAAGTCATTGAGACGTTGATTCGCTTCTCTGAGAAGTCAAACAGATTCGATCATCTTTATAAATTATGATTTGTTAATTCAAAAGTCCCAGGCATGGAGGCCATTAAGAGTAATTTTGAGTGATATTCTTCTTTGTTCTTGCTGAGGTGATTCAAAGGTTCAGCTTCATTAACAACTTTTTTACGATGTAGCTGACTTCTGTATTTTCTTTCATTAATATGTATAGGATATAGTCACACGAATTCATTTAACCACTACGTTGCAACCGAATCTTGGGTCACCATTAGACAGAATGAAATCAAAGAGCTGTTACGTAGTAAGAATATATAAACAAGAAACAAAACATATATAAGCAGAAGTATAAAAATCACCGAAAATATGAAAACAATCAATAAATATTTTCAAGTGATTTTTTCAAACAAAAGTCATATATTTTCTTCTCAAAATTAGTTGCATATTTCTTCATTACCATTGATGTGTAACATTTCTTATACGCAATGTTTATAATAGTTTTCTTCAATATCTGGTATTGTAATAATATCCCAATTCATCTCGTGTTCTTCACTGAACCTTTTAAAGACAAATTGTAGTTCCGTATCCCTATATTAGACCTCATAGAAATGATCGTTTTGTTGGTTCGTCGAAATTGAAATCACCGCTGTTATATTTAATTTGATATAAATATATATACTACCATTTTTTGTTTTCTTTCTTTCCTTCTTGATAAGGAAATGTAACTTAACTTTAACTTTTAAAACTACCATTTTATCTACATTTCTAAAAATATTTTTCAAACTGTGTGCTATTACGGAATTATTTTATTAAGTGAGATTTATATTGTTAAATAACTGAGAACAAATCTTCCTCTGTATTAATATTTTACAAAAAAGCAAATGAAGCCAAGAAATTTGAACCGATTTTCCATAACACACAAAAAAGTGATTAAAGGTTTACAATATTGAACGTACTTAATACTTTATGTTCAAAGATCGACCTTATCAGTGAACGTTAAATCTAATGATATTTTAGAACGTTAGTTGTTCATGGTATTAAGGTAACTGTAAGTAATTCCTCACTAATAATTTTCTCTTAATGAACCAAAAAATAAAATATACATTTTAAAATTAAGAGCTCATTGATTAAAATGTTTTTTAATAATGGTCTGAAATGCAGAAGAGGAAGACAAATTTCCATATTTATATAATTCTAGACCTCTAATTCACAATTTTTCAATTGCAATCAGTCTTAACTCTGAAAACGCGACGTTCATATACAAATAACAATTGAAAAAGAACGCCCAAATCTTATTTTTTATGAAATTCTTGTGCGATGAAGTATTGTACCATATATTTTGACCTACTTGCAAAACAGAACAATAAATTAAAGAATAATCTTAACAAATGAAAAAGCCATATAGAGGGAAAAACGGATAGAAAATTTAAAACTTGATTATTCAGTCCCTGAGCCACATCGTATTACTTTTCATTCCGTTATAATATTTGACGAATATGACGTCGCAACAAATTATTGATTTATCAAAAGAATGTATTTTGTTAGCAACACGATTTAGTCTTTCGATATAGGACCCATAGAAACTTGATATATTTTGACACCATGACATGAATGTGCTTCTAACACGATGATTATGATGCAAAACGACTGAGCAGAGTCGGGGCTTTTCACACGATTTCCAATCATATGACAGGTCCATAGGAAAATCCAGAATGCACATCAGATTTGAACATGATAAATGACTCTAAGCTTGATCTTTAGCCAAAATATCTGAACGTAAACAGTATCAATAAAAAGTCTTGAAATGATGAAAAAAAATTAAGTTACGACATTCAGAACATAGTAATATTAATTTTGTTTTTCTGTGATAGCTAAACTAACGGAGTAGAAAGAAAAATGGAACACCAGACACATTTAACACATTTCAGAAGAGCGAGATTTGGGTCGAGAGGTTACTAACTATCTTGATCACACGTGGAGCTCTAAATAGATATCTCCCCCAAGTGAGCTCTCACCAAAAAATATCTGGAGCATGACCCTCACAACTTTCTAATTTGACAGTTCTTGTAACTAAGTTCTGTTTAAGTATTAAATCAACATTTTACAAATCATACTATACAAATAAATATACATATATTGCGCATAAGCTTGCTTCCCTTTAGATATATAACACTATTTACCTCATTGTATTACAAGAGGAGGATATTGATGAGATCTCTAATAAAATTGTATTGTTAAATAATTTGGGAACATCATATTTGGTCGGGTCATATTTAATGTTATGTAACGCGCAGCATCCGTGTGACACCCCTTGTGGAGTCACATCTGGCCTTCATCGAGAGACGCGATTGAGCTGTCGTGATCAGGTCGTTCGTTAGTGCGCTCTGGCGCGGTCGTGTTCTGGGCGTGAGCGACAGAAAAGGGTGAGGGGTAACAGAGGGGCATCGAGGTGGAACCGCGGGGACCCGCGGAGATCCGCGGGGAATTCCGAGTACTTCACCTGGCGGGTTCCGAATTGGCTTAGACTGCCGCGACGCATGGAACATGTTCAATCAATGCCCGGGACATCAAAAAGACATTGACATTCGGGAATAGAATTGAATGTTGCGATAAATGAACGAGGAACCCTGGGTGCGGATGAAGGCAGGATACTGGTTATTTTGTTCACGGCGCTTTTGCTGGGATTGCGTCCCGAAGTCCATAGTGTTGCAGTCTTCTATAGGACGCTTTTCAATGGGGAAACTTTTTCGGAGTCTGATAGATCCTGGTCTGTACATTTCCACTTGCGCACTGGTGTCTCATATGGAGATGCGAAGGGGTGATGTTCACAACCTGACAAGTAAACAGAGTTATTTCCGATTTGCGGTGAAAGGTACATAAACGTCCGATCGTATGAGACCTGCAGCATTGGAGAAATGAGTGATGATGAAACCTACTTGGATTGCTGGCGAAATCACGAATCTCCGAAGAAGTCAGTTGCTCACGAAGTGAAGTCAGCAGGGTCTTTGAGGAGAAGAGATGGTAGCGGCGAGAGAGCAAGAGGGAGAAACAAAACAGCGAAAGTCACCGCCTCGGTGGGCTTGGCAGTCGCGCTGCAAACTTCGGCGAGGGAAAAAAGCAATACATCAGAAGTCTATTAAGAAGCTTCGTCGTCAGCGAGAGATATGGAATCGTGGAGCTCTGTGGATGACGAGTCTTGCGAGTGGATAGGAAGGGGGAAAGGTGCGAACTTGCTCCTCACTGCGCCTCCGCTTTGGAAAGCGCCATCGACTGGAACGGCGAATTCATGGTGAGGGCGCTCATCTCCACACCCGCGGCTCCTGTTGAGGAACAGCAATAAACACATCTGCGTGCAGCGATGTCCTCTTCCCTCTCACCGTCCTCGGACACGCTCTGACTGTAATTCACCGGGCCAACACATAGTTTAGCGTGTGTCGGAATTGAAGCTCCCTTGCGTCGAAGATAGTGATATTAGTTTCCACGCACGGAAGACAACGATAAATGACCTGTTCGAGTTCAAATACTGTATATCCTACAGTGCTGATCTTCCAAGTGAATAACGTGACCTAAAGAGAAGACTTGTCTCTCCTCTTTATTACTGAAAAAACAAAGCATTTTGCTATTCATCTCAAGTCCTTGTTTGCAAGCTACTGAGGACATGTTTAACGCATTTTGTGGGTAATATTCCCGTGCTTGTTTCTGTGCCGACGATCAACTCTAATGGAACTTACACGAGAAACACACGATTGTAGTGACGAACAAATCACATTGACGCTTTTTTTTCGAACACAAAACATCCGGAGTTGCGTATCACGTTCTGTCTCATTTGCGCTACTCGTCGACAGTAGCAAAGAGCGGAGTGGTGCGGTCGAAATGGATGGTTGTCGTGAATGGAGCGAGCGGGATTTGCCGTGAACATGGTTTTTCTCGTTGTATCCTGCGGAAGTCGGAAAGATGGAGTTTCGACGTATTCAAGTAGCGTTTCCGACCCTCGCCACAGAGAAATCTCAAGGGCCGACCGCGCTTGGCGGGGAGGGGAAGACGATAAGTTATGAAGCGTGGCATGGAAACGTGCTCTGGACACGAAGGGGCGACCAGTGGCCGCGCGGAAGTCCTTACACCGCAAGCACACGCGGCAATGCAAATTCGATGCTGCATTCACGATTTTTCATCACTAACCGCTCATTTGGGATCGAAACTACGAGAAATAATTAGTTTGAGAAAAAATATGCAAAAAAGACAAAGAGGTGAAACGATATATTACTTAAATGATTCATTTGTACAGTACTCCATCAGAAAGTGCGAGGAAGTGCATCACTACGAATCATGCTAGTCAGTAAATAAGCCTCTTCGCAATAGACAGTGTAGCAAACATATTACTAACTATAAGGAGACAGTCAACGAAATAAAAGATAAATAACATAATGTTTAAAAAGTTGCAAACTGCGTGTGGCCACGAGGAGGGCAATAAACTAATTTTCTCTCAGAAGGGAGCAAGCAAAAGACCTCAATTCTCATCAAAAGACCCAAAAGCAGTGGCGCATATAATATCTCTGCACCCCAAGGAAAAATTGTGACATCCCAGAAAAGAAAAAAATGTAATACTTAATTACGATAAGGTAATCCCTTGAGCGGTATATTAAGGTAAACGATGAAACAAATAATGTGTTTAAGTAAAATACGTTAAAATATCAGCATAAAAACAAGGCACTTGCGTCAGGTTATATGTGGTTCATGTTTTGATGATAAATGTAATAATGGTGATAAAATTTTAATATGAGAATCATTTGAAGTAATTTTCTTTCATATCTTGTTTTCTGTAATGTATTCTAGAACGGGTTAAATGTCGTATAAGGACGTGATTAGTTGAGCAAAATTAAATTTGATTAAAACTTATTATCAAATGTTGAATTTGATTAAGTTGTAATTGAAATAAATTTATGATTCCACAACTACGATCCATTAATTTAATGAACAAACGTGGAAGATAAATTGTATAATAAAAACATACCTCAAGAATTTAACAATTAATTAAAATTGTTTTTACATTCTGCTGAAAGCTTTGTTCCATCGAATAGAATTGTGCGCTGCCAAATATTTTAACTGCAAATCATTGGAATGTACTTTAATTGAGAATATTTACATTTTCTTCGGAGTATTCGAGGTTAACGTAATTTTTAAAAATATGACGATCGTTCATTGAATCAAATATTTTCATTTTAATATGCTACGTTTGAAGCAAACATTTTAAAAACAATAAGTGTTTTTTAACATTTAACGTTTTGTGGACAGTAACATCCAATATGCAACAGGACTTTTCTTTCTTATGATACTTGTTATTATTTCTAATTCTTTATTATATTTCTCAAACTTGTCGTTTCGTAAGTGAAGCAAATTAAGCGGTCATTAACACATTAATCAATCAATTTTTGAGTTTCAATCCTGCCCCTTTGGTCAGAAATTGTACAATATATTGACCGTAGTAGGATGTAGGATATTTGAGAGATCTGTTGCCTACTATGCATCTTCTGTAGAACATAGTATTGCGAGGAATTAGGCCACTATTTTGGAAATACCAAGAAAAATACGGAATTTTCATTAAATGAAGAATAGACATCAAGGAATGTGTTATTTAAATTAAGCCCACGGTCTTTTCTTGCGCAGATTGCAGCAGGTTTTTTGTTGATAAAAGCAGATTATTGTTAAGTTCATATCATAATATGAGTACTGAATTAGCAGAAGTTGTGTGGCGCACAATTTCATGTCCTACGTACTACATGAATGAATTTAACATTATAAAATTAACAATATCAATTATGCAATTAAGAAAATGTAAGAGAAAATATGCTTTTAAAATGAAAACAAAAATGATCTTACAATACACATAATTTGTAGCGCATGAAATTAATTTTATCTAGCCATTACAGTACGAGACGTTCATTCTTCAGCAGGTTTTTGATGTATTGCGTCATCCCAAGAAAAAACCCATCCGCCAGCACATTCAGATTTTCCGTTCTAATTGAGGTCGATCACAGTCCTAACCAGAGTAATGTTAGTAAAGGCGGGGAGCTGCGCGAGGAGTGGCCCGCAACTCGAAGGATCTCCGGAAGCGGGTGGCACGCGGCGGCGAAGGGTATGGGGTGAAGGGTAAGGGTAGGGAGAGGACTCGGCAGCAGAGAGCCTCTTGCGTGGCGAATAGAATTTAATTAGCCCAGGTGGGCAGGACTGCGGCGATAGGTAAGATGGATCACCGACCGGCTGCCAGCACTGCTTGGTGGCAGTGAAGCGGCGGTGGGACGGGCTCCGGCCCAAGACGCCCGCGGGGCCCATCGTGACGGAAGGCATCTGGGACGACGCGTCGTGCTCGAGGCGGGGGCGATTGCAGGGGCGGGGAGTCGTCTCACAGCTCCGGCGTTCGCAGCTTCACTCTCTGCCGCAGAGACACATCCGTTCCCCGCCACGGCGTCGACTCCTCACTGCGGCCCATGCCCCGTTGCGCTTCCACTGCCGTGTCCCCGCTACGCAACGCTTCTCGCCACGGCGAGACGGCTCCGCGGGGAAATGGCGAGGCGCACGGCCACGAAGGGCCGCGTTGGTAATTGAGGAGCAAACGGACACAGGAAATGAAAGTATCCTTACGCTGCGGCGACGGCGGCGGAGAGAGAAGAAAGTGGAAGTTATTTGCTTCAGAAGCCACGAGATGAACGGAAATGACGAAACAATTTTCTTCTCTTCTGTTTGTGCGCGAAATGAGAAAAGAATAAGGCGAAATAAGGAGAAGATTACTGTAGTAAATGAACATGTCAGCATACATCTACCAAATAAGGTATGCAAGGATCACGAGGAAAGAGAATTTAAAACACCAGGTTTGACAATTCTTGCCAAGGAGGACACAACTGCAAAGAAAATCAATCGAGATTTTTCGCGAATTAAAGGACAAAGCTGCAGGAAAAGAAAACAAAATATTGAGAATCTCGAGATCGAAATATGAAGAAACACTTATTTGAAGAAAAATACACACACACAATGAAAGATAACTTCTTTTTCAATATTTGCACTATTATAAAATAATAATTGAACATAGTGGTATCTCCTGATATTGTATGCTCATATATGTACACACTATGCAGCAGGAAGTACTTAAGTGAATAAATGACGATTTTTATTTACTTCTGTTAACGGATGATATACAGAGTATTTCCAATATTTTCACAAGAAAGTAATATATTTGTATTGTTTTAAAAAAGTTGAATTACGAGACCAGTGAACGCTCGCAAATTCTCGTATTCTTTTCATTTTAAACTTTGACACCATTTTAATCCACTATCTTTTCAATTTTAGCGTTAGACTTTCAAGGAAAAATAAATATTAACTTTTCTTATTTTCATTCATGGAAAAGTAAAAGAATATAGAAGAGACATGGTTTGAAATAAGTGTATGTATCAAGAGTATATGTTATCCACTTTAATCATAGTTAAAGCATTTAGATTTTTTTTGTTCTACTTTTTTTGCATGATTAGTAAACTGCTCCGGCTGCTTCAAATGTATCCTACTCAGACGATTTCCAGGTCTTAACTGACACGTTCCTCTCCTTTTCAGACATGAGATAATATTTATAAGTCGGATATTTATTTTATGAAGATGGTTTCTCACTTTAGGCAGAAAGGTATCGCCCCTGTAACATCCCAGACGTGAGTAATCCTGCCAAAGACACGCATGTATGTCATCATTTCCAAAACACATCCCCATCAAACTCTCTGTTCTTAAAAATCCTGGAACACAGCATTCACAGAAAGAGGTATTCAATTAAACAAGCATAGCGTTTTTTCATCTAAACTTCCGAAATCCTTTCACACAACTTCTCTTTGTTGTCTCTCCGTTCCCATAAAATAGACGGAAAAGCTGCGTGGGTCGCGGGCGAGAAATATCCGTGGAGCAGTGCGCCGCGCCACGCTGTATCACTGTGTCACGAGTCGCGGTCACTCCATTTTTACCTCGGTGTCCATCTGTCATTCCGGAAACAGTGGACTCGTGGTCAGAGCAGCTTTACACGTGTAACACAACACGGAGGAGGAGGGTGGAGCGAGATGAGGGGTGGAGGCTGCTTCTGAGAACGCAGCAGCAACGGCTGTGGGGAACGAGCAAGCGCGGTGCAGCGGCTGGCCTTCATGGAGGACAGAGAGAGACGAAAGCACCGCAGATTGACGGAGGGTAGGAGACGTGAACGACGCAGAGGAATCGCGGATTGCTGGGACAAGGGGAGGATGGAGACAGTTGAGAGTCCAGGAAAACACATCACAATGAACGTACGGGTTCGGATGTGAGATACAAATTCAGAGGAAGGAAAAGATGTCTCTAAACCTCTAGATGGGACATCCCAACCTTTGTGACATCACAAACTTTAAGTAGTCGTACTGTAAGGTAGGGATGTCATATCCAAAGACCCATAATCATAATGTTTGCAGTAACTGAAAGGTATTTCTCTTTCGAGTTATCGTTTCTATGTACTGTTCGTTTCACAAGTCGCCGCTCAGAGCGGGAATACTACCAGACTGGGGGTAACCATATTTCGTGTTACAGATCCAGCCGCAGGGAACTC
Source organism: Laupala kohalensis (assembly GCA_002313205.1). Lineage (NCBI taxonomy): Eukaryota > Metazoa > Arthropoda > Insecta > Orthoptera > Trigonidiidae > Laupala > Laupala kohalensis. Next base: position 386,620 of record NNCF01128081.1, on the reverse strand, counting down.
GCACGAAGTGAGGCGGAAACTCCCGAAGAGTACCGGACTTCAAACATAATGTAAAGAAACATATTTTCTCAGTGCACCTTCAGAGAAACAATGACGTAAGAGATAGTTTTGTCTAAAAATGAGTTATTCATACCACCATAATGTATCTGAATCTCAAATCTATAACAACTCTTTCGCACTTGTATCCGGGAAAGTAAAGACAAAAGTGTATCTTTTCCCTTTTACGTTTGATGATGGTTATTTCTTTGTAGTAGTACCGCTTTCTGGTAGCACAATTTCAGTTCCACGCTATATTTTGTGAGAAGTGTTTGTATGCGGACCTTGAAATGTAAACGTGACATTAAATATTTACTTGATCAATAAATCAGCAACAATAATTACTTTAAAGTTATCTCCATCGGGAACAGATTGTGTTCTCCGCAATTTATGTGCAACTGCGTCATTGTTCTCCAAAGATGCGACATAATCGTATCTATACACTTTAGCTGAAAGAATCATTGCTGAGCCTGAGAAAGAGCACGAAATATTTCAACTTTTAAGTATTTTAGGAATAATATAGAACGATTTAATTTTTACTTAAATTACACTTCTATAATTTTCATATTCTTAAATAATTGGAAATAATGCAGAATTCATTATCTAAAACATCATGTAAATCATATTGTATTCTTTTATTCATAAATTACTTATCTACGAAAAGTGGCTAGAAACTTCAGATTAGTCAAAAGTCGATGATCATACAACAAGCGTGTAAATAAGCTAGAAAAAAATTAGAAATATATGTGAATGTAACGTAGTCATTAAACGTAAAACATTGCTGTTCATGTTTTTAGGACAAAAAAATTAAGCCATTTTTGTGGTAATTCAATAACGGAGTAATTTTATTTCACAAATATAACCAGTCTAGTTTGAAAAAATCAACTGAAGGATCGGGGAAAAGATATGATTGTGTGTGACGTTCCTACAAAAAGCATTCATGATGTCTGTGTACGTGCTTAAAGAAGATGATGATACACAACGAGTGCCCCAAATTGAGGATAATGGTTTTTAATTAATTATTAGTTTTCTCCACACATTTCATTAGTGGAGGGTTTCTCAATGGCTTGAAAAATTGTTTTGCATAAACATCGCTGACTTTCTTGAACATGAGTATAAACATCGGTTAAGGATAGGTCCTGAGTTGAGGAACAAAATTACCGATCTTTCAAATTATATTAGTTCTTCTTCAGGGTTAAAGAAAAATTAAATCTACAGTTCATAAAGTAATGACTGTTATGTAATTTTTGAATCATATGTTCATTGGAATGTTTTGGATAAAACGTCTTATATGAAGAAAAAAAACATTGCCTCATAAAATTGTGGGAAAAGGGTTGGTTGTCCGGGACAAACCAACCATATATTGACTGCGGCATTGATACGAAAAATGTTTGCTTAAATAAAATTTATCAATTCAAAAGAGTCATTAAAAATTTTATTTCTAGTAGTAATTATCACGTTGAGAAAAGATGAGGGTCACAAGACTGCGTAGTGTCATAGAAAGGGGCTCCATAGGAAAAACACTAATACTTTGGAGACAACGAAGTATTGTGATAATCAAACTTTGCTATTCGTCCAAAACGAATAGACGTCATTCTAAATTAACCAACCAAAAATACTCCACGTGGAGCGCAAAAAATTAAATTATTGGTCGAAGACAATAATGACGTCAGGAAGGGAGGAGCCCTATCGCTAAGTTTTTGGGACGCTAAGTGGTGAGAGGGCTACTTAAGCAGAGGAGGAGTGTCGCTCCAGATTCAGAGATTCTGAGAGACGAAGATCAGGGTTGAGAGATTAAGATCACCATAATCGGAAGAAAATTATTATTACATCATTATCATTTGTATTACCAGACGCTAAGAGATCATTATTTTCTGAGCTACGACATTCTAAGTTAGATCGACTATTCTAAGTTATTGTAGCTGAATTATTCTGAGAGAGGACTTAGTTACTTTTCGATAAGATATGATGAGATGCTGTGTTGAATTTGTTTTTTTAGATGACTCGGTGATCATTAGTCGATCGGTTTTATTTCCGAGTGTTGTCCGATCTCCGACATATGTTTTCGGTTCGTGTGACACGAACCTTTTGAGAGAAGGAAATGGCCATGAACTTTGATTAACGCCATTAACTCGTCGTCAAGTTGAGCTGATAATAACTGCAATGGTATCTCGTAACGCTGCACTGAGGGTCATTTGGTTCTGGAAGCGGTGAAGGCGAATGGTACCTACGGGGAGGTGCAGTGAATGGTTCGGTAGTATCGAAGGGTCATTCATCTTTAAGGAACTTGCCACGCCAACATCGTTTTGACAACTGGTGGTCCAGCTTCAATTACAAACTGTAAGGTAATTAGCATGACTGGCTGCGCCCAGTGCATCTGCTATAGCAGCAAGTGGCAGTGAACTGACCTATGCGTGTGCCACGATGTCAATGACTCCTGTGCCGCTCGTCAATGTTTAATTAACAATAATCATCAAGGACAATCAGTTAATGCTGATGATTATATTTTATGTATCATGTTTAATGTGTGCATGCCTAGCATACGGCATAATGTAAAAGTAATTTTCCATGTATTAAATAATGAAAGCAATTTTATCGAAGTTGCGGGTTCTTTGAATAAGAAACAGTGTGTGTATTTCATGATAATAAAATGGACCAAACCCCGACCTTTTAAATTTTAATTACCTAGTTCAAGATTAAATGTTGGGTTCCAGTCAAGTTGCTGAGTGGGCTAGGTAAGTCTTTTAGTTAATTAAGTCCCCTCTTACTTGTCACAATTGGCTCTCCCAACCTGGGGGTCAGATTGCCATAGCATCCATACTTAAAAATGTTACAATTGGCTTCCCCAACGCGGGGCCAGACTACCATAGCACCACCCGATATTTAAAATTGTGACTATATATATAAATAAAATAAATTTTTTCCTGAAAATAAAATGATATAAAGGGATCTTTGTGGACGTATTTGAAAATGCATCTGACGAGTAACAATGATAAGTTGCCTAACGATAAGTTTTATTCGTTAAAATCACTCTTACTCACTAATATGTGTCGCATGAGCTTTTGATAAGCTCAGGTACGTATTTGTATTTTATTCACATTGCAAAGATGCTTATTATTTACATTGCCAAACTGGGTTTTTCAATACGTGATATTTTGGAATGTATCATTTTCCTAGTCGTGTTTGAATATTACTCGCGTTGGATTTTTTTGTAGTATTGATATTGAAATTATTTACGATCTTTAAAAGTGCAAAAACTAAGATAATTATAAATTATATATTGTTTTTTAATAAGGCATGGTAACGTCAATTCATATATGCAGCAGGAGATGAAAATTTGTATCGAATCCTTGACTCATTTGAAAAGTTTACTAACGTTCTTAAATTACGTTTTAGGAAGGAAACAACAATTTCCACTATTTAAAAGAATGTAAGGTTAATTTTATATTTCATAACAATGTTTTATGTTCTATTTTAAATATATTTATCAATTTTTTCTAATAAAATTCATTATTTCTGAACCTCTTATAATACGTCCAACAATGGACCGTATGTTCATTGCAAAGACACTCAGCGAAATACTGTGGGTATATTTTTCTTTATTTAAGTAATTTTTAAGGTTCTCTACGATACAAAATTTTAGCTCATATTTCAACGCTTCTCTTTTATACGTATATATGTAAGTTAGTAGTTGCTTTACTCCTCGTATCTTTTGCATACGGGTTGCATATTGTTTACTCCATGAATGCAGTTAGCCTTGAACATTACCACTCAAAGAATAAACTATTAATAGTCAATACAATAATATTGAGTATTCATTAAGACTTTGTATCGATGTATACTTTCATTTTGTGTGTTTGCGTTTTTTCTTTGTATTTAATTACCAATTAAGGGGGAATAAATTTAACACATAACTCGAAATTTCACATTGATACGTTTTGAAAGGACATTGGTTTCCAGTCTCGACCAATTAAGGTGCGTACTATTAATGCATGAAAATGTAAAGTGTGTTTCATTAATTGGTAATAATTAAATGAATGTTGACATAAAAAAATTCTTTTGCTTATTACGATGTGTTCTTAAGTTTTCACTAAAACTTGTAAGTATACTTATCAATATTTGGATGTTCTTTTTACATCACACTACTTCCACAAGTTGCATATTGAATAATAAATATATTTATTGACGTTCGCCCTCCAAAAATGTTGAATGTCCTATACACAAATTCCATCAAACGTATTTCATCAAACTGTTGGGTTAATGAAAAATATAACCCATAATTTGTACGTAGATGATTTTATGTATTCTGAACCGATTTTTTGAATTGAACGGAACACGATAAAAAAAGATTTTATCAATTTAAGGCAATAAAACTCTATGGCAAGGGCGCAGCCCCAAATTGGGGGTCTGGGGCGATCAAAACGAGTCTACTCTATACGGTCATTCGTATACACCATTGAACAACTTTTCAACCATATATAGATCTTGTTTTGGTTGCAACGATAGCTTGAGAAATATTTACGCGTACAAGTTCACTAAATTAAATTCATAACTCTTCACAGTATTTTATACCTGCAACTGTAATGATCATCATAATTTTAATATTTTAGTTATATCAAGAGAGTTGCGTCGGTGTCTAAAATATCATTGTACAAATGAAAGTAAACGTACTACAGCTCATAAAAATGTGAGACGCATAAAGACGACGTCTGAGACTTAACATAGGGGAGCGGTAAATTCTCTTGTAATTTATAAAATACAAATATTTTTCTTACTGTGAAAAATTTAATTACTCAAGTATATATCTAGTTACTAAATCCAAGTAGCACATAATTAAAAATCATTACCCACGTTTTTTGACACTTTTTAATAAAAATGGTGTTACAACTTACCCCATGCCTGGGGCTAGTTGTAACAGGCTCGGGGCAAGTAGAAACAATGAATATTTTGGTAGTATATTTGCTAGCAAAAACTGGGTTAATTTGTTAATTACTTTTACAACACATATTTAGATTAATTAATACCATATCAGTTGTATTAAAGTGTCTTAAAGTGTGAAGACCAGTCTAGGTTGTACGTAGCCAACAGAGATTATCTCACCATTGTTTTTTTCTTTTTAACATATCTATTGAGTGAAACATGACGTAGCTGAAAACATTCGACTGCTTTTCGTATGCTAGTCGCCAACTCATATACATGCTGGCTTTTAAGACCTCTTTCAGTTTCTAATTCTAAAAAAAACAATCAATAAAATTTGGCCTGGTTGAACTTTTACAAATTCTAATACAGGTACGTATTATTATACCGACATAATACGTTACCGTCATATTTACTAAAGATATATGCACAAGGGGCAAGTATAAACATGTTACAACTTTCCCCCGTTACAACCTGCCCTATCAGCTCATTTTAAATGTTTTTTTAATTTTCTTAAAAATCATAAAACGTAGAATGGAATTAATTGTTCAAAATCAAAGTTAGATATTTCACCATTCAAACAATCATTAATAGAATGCACGATAGTAAAAAAAACGTATTTTTTACGATGTCTGGCGAGAGGACGTGAGCACGTCCTCTTGCAGCGCTGTTGCGTAATACCTTGCGTTACAAGGCAGACTTAAACCCGATATATGAATCAATACTGTTTAAATTCCCTATTCAAACTCAGTGTTTCTACTTACCCCTGTTACTTTAAGCCCCCCGCTCCCCTGCTCCTGAAAATGCGGTGATAAATTTTTAATACGAAGAGAATACTTTCAGAATCGATTTTAAAGATCTGGGAATATTCATTAGCAGAAACATTATTCGATTCGACAGATTTCAGAAATGTATTTTTTACGATTAATAATATTAGTGTTCAGAAGGGGTCAGCCAGGTTATTCATCATACGAAAGGGAACCAGCGAATTGAAAATTGTTTACTATAAAAATCTTTGAGACAAATTGCTTCTTCAAAATAAACTTAAGATTTAAGTAAGTAACAAAGTTCTGTATGGTGTTAATAATAAATTATCAACCACAAAACATTTAACATGATCAACGACGTACAATTTTTAATATAGTTTCCATTATAGACTTATCTTTACTTAACTTAGATATAAGTAATACATATATTTTATGCAGGTAATTAATTGTTATTAGAATAATTAATTCAACGATTAATATATCCTGAGCTTAAAATGTACCCCAAAAGTACATGATAATGCGCAAGTAATATGAGAAATACTCCAATTTAGACGTTGAGGTATGGGTCTTGCTTTTACTAGAATCAACGTCTACTCAATTTGCTTGGAAAACAAAAAGGATCTTAATATTTAAGGCTCACTCTTACGGGCAGTTTCCCATGTAAATTGCTTGTCTTTTAGCCAGAAGTGTACGCTTTCTACCACAAAGTACACTTAACGACTGGTGTCGTACTTTCAGATTCACTCGTAAATTCATCAGATAGGAATTTCACAAAAGTTACGTCAAGTTGATCAAAATGAAAAAAATTCTTCCTTGTCAACTAATAAAAATTTAAACAAATGTGTTAAGTTGAAAGTAACAAAAAAATTCATAGTTATTCTCCAGAAATGTGTGCAGCTGCAACACAGCTCATGAAAGTAGTAACTTTCCACCTTCTAAAAAATTACGTGGTCTGAAAGTATCACTTCAGTAACAGCTCTACTAGTGGTAGTAAATATAGATATGAGTTCCTTCGCAAGCGGATTAACTGTGTAAATACGAACCACCTATCTAGAAAAGAAATGAAGAATTAAGTGGAGCAATGATGTGCAGTGGTAATACTAGTGCGTAACTTTATATTATACTGCATTATTCATTATTCTGCACCATTATTCCGCAATTTATTTTAACTACAGAAATTCCAGCAAGGATGGCAAATAATAGCTCTAATTATCGATATCAGCGGTCTTTGCAGAAATATCCGCCGAAATCATGAATAAACGAAGATAATTGTTCCGAGATTTAAAGAAATAATATTATTTATCTGCTAACAACACTACAAGGCAAAATAAAAATGCCGCAATCCTATCAATTCAAAAGTTCTTAAATGTACTTAATCACATGCAGTGCCATTAATGGAAAAAGTGGAGATGAGTCACCAAACGTGATCTCTTACAGCGCCCTCTCCCTCGCTCCGGCGTGATGCGATGCTATGGCCACGTCATAAAAACATTTAGGATCTCGGAAATCCACTAATGCTCTGCAATGGCCGTGATGAGGGGGTGGAGGGTCGGTCACTCCATCCAAACACACTTTTTGGGAAAAAAATAACATATTTCTTCCATTTTTGACATTACAAACTTGGATAAACAATTTTTACAGTCTCTGTTGGCTGGTCAACTAATTATCTTCCTTTGTAACTATCTTTCCTCAGCTTCAAAACCCACCTTAGAAAACTGTCAGAAAAATTAAAAACCAGAAACAACCTCATGACAAAGCTGGCAACCACTTGTTGGGGGCGTATAGCGGCTAATTTTCGTAGATAGATCCTCGTCTAAATCAGTCCTACTGAAGTCTGCACTCCAGTCTGGGTTCACAGCTTCTGCGTCGCCAAAGTAAACAACCAACTGAACAATTTCTTTTAGATCGCAGGCAGCGTGAAAGGCACCAATTCCAGCTCCATTGATCCCTGTTTTGGCGAACTTCGAACCACAACATCAAATAAGACAAGGACATTGCAAGAAATCCTTGAAATGTGTAACCATTTGTATCTACCCGTCCACCAAGACATTTCCTACAGAATGAATGAACACAAGTTCCTGAGACCATATCGAATGAGAAGATGAGACAAAAATTCAATCTGAAAGAGTGGACATCAAGGTGGAAAACGGTAATCTACATTTGAAACACGTAGCACCGATTGCATATAAGCGCTCCCAGGCTTCGAAGTTCCTAGAAGCAGAAGCACTACATAGTTTCCGTAGTGACCCGATACAGGTGCCTCATTTTCAAATGTGGCTACAGAGATGACTAAAAGCGAGAATGTGGTCGCCGAATCGTACAGCGCTACAAGTTGTGAAGAAACGAGCAGCAGAATATGACATGTGATGCGACGAAGATAAGCATGAGTAGCAGCAGTACAAATGTCTACTCCCAACATTTCCCTCCTCCCCCCGGCCCTGGTATTTTGGGTGTCTAGAATACATTTTACCCCCCTCTTTAATACTCAGTAGGCTCTGAGGACTACATTCTTGTTTCTCAGACATTCTTTTTCCGTCTGAAAACTTTGAACCGGACTCTAGACGCATGAATCTTTCAGAAAAAGGACCAACATTTTTCGTTTATTCGAAAAGTCATTTTTCGCGGAGTGTTTTTAGAACTTTTCATGTTAACGGAGAGTAATGGCTACATATTCTTTAAATCTTTGCGATATCAAATACCTGATATTCTATATCAATACCTACTATGTCAGAAAGAAAGCTTCCTGAAGGTTGAGGGGAGAGTCAGTTCTGAGAAACTTCAGAATTTTGGGTTAATTGTTATGTAACCGTAAATTTGCCAGTAAAGAGACAAATATGACACATGATTCTTAGATTTTTACCATGTCCAGATTCTAAGGGCGTTGATGCTAGTCCGTGTCATTTCCAGAAACTCATACCTCTCCAAATCACATGATCCCGGGTTCAATTCCCGGTGGGGCAAGAAAAAAATTGTAGCTTTTCACATTAATGTCCCAATTGATAGAGCTGTGGCTACTCAAAAGCGAACCCTCCTTCCTCTATCCACCGCCTCCTAGTATCAATAACTCTATTACTAACAAGTCCTACTAACCCCTTCACGTGGGCCAAGTTGTTGGTAAACCCAGCTAAGCGACCCACCTACTAAAAAATAGCTTACCGCGCACTTCCTAACTCCTATCGCTCCATGAAGATTAGCTTCAATAGCACACTACATTTTATATTTATAAATTCCACAATTATAAATTATATGATTGCGTAATTAATCGTATATAAAGCAAATTTTTTGAAACAGAAACGAAGAGACTATAAGAAATTGGTATTCTAAATAATCAAATCTTATTATTTTGTTAACTAAATATTAACATTTTGTGGGTTAGTTATTTTTGTGACAAGGTAACATCATAACATGTTTTACGTTTAAAACGTGTGAAGCGACAGTTGAACACTTTCAGTTATCTACGACACAAGATATATTCTTCTGGACCAAAATAGAGAAATTGAAATTGTTTAGTAGAAAGAGGGGAATAGAAGAAACAAGGAAAGGAAATGTGCCTTGTCAGTTTCCTCGTTTCCTTCCACGCAACCAGTCGCCTTTAAGTTCTGTTTTTATTGTGAAAAATATTTGCAAAACATATTACTAATTTTGTCATTCATCGGACAACGTGAAACTATTTAATTATCGTCGTAATCAATACCACTACAAAATTGACATTTATGTTCAGCAAAGATATTTATTAAGGGGCTACTCAAATTCTAGAATATTTATTACGTTATAAGATCTGATACGTTCTTACACTATCAATAGGAACTTTCAATTGTATGATATACAATTGCAAAGGTCATTCATTCCCACTAAAGACCTTTAATATTAAATTCTCTTCACCGAGAAAACTCCTCAGTATCCTACAAAAAAACGAGGACACTAATTTTTTTCAAAAAGTGAAAATATCACAAAAGAAAGTTTCCAGTGAATCTTCTCCGGGCATGAAGCGATTTTGAACCAAACGGCTGGAACAAGTAGCTATCATGAAGTTCTATATTCCTCGCAGATTAATGATATGAATGGAAGGAGTTCATTGGAGGTGCATCCCAGAGCAGTTCCCTCGGCAGGTAACACTCGGTATGCATCTATGCAATGAAAATGGAAAATGAGAACTACCGCCGACACCTTGAGCCTCTGGAGCGCAATCACGGAATGTTCCATATAATATAAAAATACCTGTCTCCTCGCCTCAGCAGTGTCACCAACCATTCCCGCAGCCTCATCCCTTTCTCAAGTTCTCCATTCAGACCTTCCTTTCGCCCTAATATAAGTTCCTTCCGCCCCCGCCCACTTGTCTCACTCTGCCGCCCCACCACGTTAAAATTCAGTGTTTGGTAGGCGGATGGAGAAAGGGGGATGGACGAACGGAGCGAGGGGCAGAGTCAGGCGAGGGTCAGGCGACCGCGGCTGGCGGCGCAAGCACTAAATTGTCAACATGAAAAACCGCCTCGCTGGCGCGCCGGTTAATTATATCTCGCCGAAATGAAAATAAGTTAGAGTGGGCGAAGTGAAGGAAGGAGAGCGGTTGGAGCGTCGTCTTTGAGACCTCCACCGCTTGCGGTCGCCGCTTGCTGCTTGCAGCTTTCCCACATTGAAGATGCTTCGGAATCGCGCGAGCTTCAGGCTGCGGTTCGGGAAGAGTACGATGAGAAGGAAAGATGAGGCGGGAACTCGCACAGGAAGTGGTTGCTGAAGACGCCAGCACAATGCGGGCCAAATACTAATACAGCTCTTCACCAGAGGAATAAATGGAGGATGCAAGAGGCAATACAATCCACTACGTTATAACAATGCGAGAACGCTAAAGCGAAACGCTAACGACAACGTCGCGATGCAAAAATAGAGCGAAGAAATAGAATAAGGGGATAAAATCAAGGATTACTTGGCAGAGTTATAATGAGAGGGAAAAGATGGTATGCACGATATGCGATGATTGATACGCCAAAGAGGAGAACGCACTTAAGAGTTGGCAGTACCCAGAGAGAAAATGAAGATGCTCCGACGGTAATGTAGGGTGACTTAAGACCGCGCAACGGGTCGCTTGGATGTGAACAGAGATGACGTAATGGGATGATCAAACACGGTTGGATGACACAAGCAAGAGCGGAACAGTGGACGTGGAAACAATGCGTCAACCGACTGATGCGAACCCAGAAAGAGCGGATGGAGATTCGTTATGAGAAGACACCAGAGGTGCTGATAGCCCTTCTTTTCTTTTGTCTCATTTCGTTTCCTTGTTCAATCAACTGGTTTAGGTTACTGAAAGAGCTGAATGACTATCCAAATGAGAGCGTTCCGAGTACTAGTATAATGATTAATAATAGTTTCTGTTAAACAAAAATACAAGCAGAAGCGAATCTTGACTCATGAAAAACAAAAAATTCAGTGATAAAATTACCACGTTAGTTATACCAAGTTGAACAGGCTTGTATTAAAAGTGATAAAAATGATTTAAACATATTGAAATACCGTAGTAATGTAAATCAAAACTAGGAAAAAAGATTTCCACGTGAAACCCAAAAGAAGGAAAATTTGTATAATGAAGTCAAACAGAATTTCCTAAAGTTCCAATATGTCATTTTAACATGAAAGCCAATGATCTATGTATAAAAAAGAAAGGATTCTACCACAGTAAAAAATACTAAAGTATGCCACATTCTATTTTAAGACTCCCATTCTACATCCTGACAAACACAGCTGTAAACAAGATACATTCCCTTCCGTAAGCATTATTCATGCACTTCTTTCCCTCAATGACTCTCATGGCACGCAGACAACTCACGTGACTTGCGGAACTCTGCAGACGCGTCGACGCGCGCTGCCTCTGTCCGTGCCGCCGTCGCCACCGACACCAACGTCCACACCAACCACATCGCCATGGTCGTCTTCGTAGATCTCCTGAGCCGCATGTCGTAGCCTTGCTCGTAGACTGTTACGTTATCACAGTACCATCAAGATACGACGTGTTCCAAGCTCGTATAGAGAATGACACCCCACTTCCGATGTTCTGCCTCCCTGACTGTTAAGTGTCCATTAACCGGAGGAGACCAGATGAAGATCCTTCAGCGTTGAGTTCCCTCGAAGGGGGACTAACAGTCGTCAACTCACTCGAAACACTGGAGTAACATTTCAACATAAATACCAGTCACCGAAAGAGATTTTGAAAAATTTTCCGTTGCAAATGTTGTAATTCACTCAAAAAGAAAACGCGCACTTTTAAATCCGGACTTCCAGGTTTCATTAATGAATTTCAAGTTAACAATTTCTGTCATTTCCAAATAATCGTAGAAATCCATGTACTTAAAAAAGATATTCCTTCGCAGACTCTACCTCACATAGAATACGGTCGTGCGAAATAGTCAGAGATATCATATAATCCTGTGAGTGGGATCTCTTGCAGCTGGCGCCAATGTCTCCTTCGCTGGAAGGACTCACCTCCGCCGCCACCTCCGGCACCGCGCGGCTCCAAGCGACGCACGTGAGAGCCGGATGTCGCCTCGAGGCGTCCCAAAGCACGCCGACGCAGTGATCACGTGGACCGCGATCTTCGACGCACTGTCACCAGAGAGTGGAAGTCGACGTTTAGATTCGATCCCGCTCCATGCGCTGTCCGAACGTGGCGAGGGACTGCCTCCGGAAGGTGACTGGAGCACGCGAACGCGACGCGTGACGCGGGGGTGGGACGCGAACGTGTCGCAGACGTGAGCGCGGGCGGCTGGCACGCACTAGTCGCGCACTCGCACTCGCGGGCGCGCGCGGGAGCCGCAAACGTGCGCTGCCGAGGCGAACAGGCGTTCTGACGGGACTATTTTGGGCGCTGGCTTCTGCCGGAGAGCGCGCACCCGATGCTGTGCGGTGGCGATGGGGGCGGCGGAGGAAGCGGAGACCGAGCCGGGGACTGAGACAGAGGCCGACGAAGAAACGGAGGTGCGGATAATCGAAGAGGAGGAAGAGGAGGATATTGGAGCGTGGAAAGGAAGCGATTGACGCTCGAGACAACGCCGCGAGAAGCCAAGGGAGGGAAGGAGGGAAGAAGGGTTTGGGAAACACGACAACAGATTCCAAAACTCACTTAATTCCGTAAGAAAGCGACCGAGAGAAAAAAATAGCCGTTTGGAGTTCAAACACACAACTAAATGTATATTGGACGGGAAACGGGGTACGTTCTTCCGCACGTACAATTTGAAAAGAACACATATTCCAGAAGACAGAAGAAATCAGTACTTTATCGAATGATTTGCAGATTTATGTATTAGATAGAGCACGAAAAAAAGAGAATTCGATTCAACATTGAATTCAGGTGCATCGCCAAATAGAACTCTCAGAAACCGAATGTATGTCAAGTTCAAAGTGCACATGAAGATGATAAAGCAGGTATTGATCGTTCGTAGAGAAGGTTTGGGTGTTATTTAGCATAGAGATCTCAATTCAAGAAACGTCACTTGGGAATTTTTATTCGAATAAAAGATAACCTGACCTATGCGTCTGCCCTACCGATTACAAAAAGCCTCGCAGTCGTCCTACATGACGAAGAGGGTACGTTATTTATGGCAGTCATTGACATATGTTTTGCGATTCTTGATGTTGATTGCACATGCCTTCTTTACACGTTTAAACTCATGGGATTCCTTTGTGCCCACCCCCCCTCGGTGCGCTTACATTGCAATGACGTTGAAAATTACCACGCACGAGAGATATGATCACGATGGTCTCCAGGCGTTTTCTGCCCGCTATTCAAAGGCACATTAACATAAAGTAAACGCCCATGTCGGAATCTAAACCCGTAACCTTCTTTGTTCAGATATATGCGGAGGTGTGCAGTTTGCCATGCCGGTAAAGCCAATCGTAGAAGAAGTTCACCCACTTGACCTATTTAATTTGCAGTTCGTGTAGAAAAGAGTCACCTCTGGAATAAGCATTACCTCAAAGGAGTTAAACACTGTGAGTTAACTCCGACCATGCTATAAGAACGAATAATCAGTAGTATGCGTTTTAAGTGCAAATTACGTCCGTCTAAAGGCTCACAAAGGAACTAATTTAACTTGATTTAGCAACGCAAAATTCTAATTTGTGACTTCACTTCTGTGAAATCTTGCCAACCATAAAAACAATATTTGATTTAAAAACATTTCTTTTAAAATAGACGTTATATTTCCGGTTATTTCTCTACTTTACCGTCTCTTTCACATGCTCATTAGAAAACACAAATTCGTACAAATATTCCTATTTCGTAAAGAAAATTATACTTCAGAAATACCTTTCAGTTTTTTACAAAAATTCATTAGATAGGACAATAATAATAATAATATTAAAAATAAAAATAATAATATTATTATTATTACATTGTTGTTATGTAAGATAATGTGACATTCATACAAATAACACAAAAAATGTAAAGATAGCATTAACATCTAGTTATAAAGCTAGTTAAATGCTAGTCAAAAATTTAAATGTAAGAGAAAACAGCAAAAACATCAAACAGTGTACTAATCATTTGATGACTGGGACAAAACGTGGACACACAAACAAAGTATTACAAACCTTACGAATCAGACATATTATAAAAAAAGACAAACGAGAGTTTAAATTTACGTGCTGACATGGAAAAATATCCAAAATTTACAATACTATTTTATAACTTATGGATATAATTTCTCCTTTTTTGTAAATATATTTTGCAAACAGTTACGTTAATATGTTGTCATGCGTCTATGATAAATAATTTATTACAATTTGTTTCTCCTGAAAAAGACTCAACAAAGGTCTGAAACGTTGTGAATTTAAGGAAATAACGGAGTAAATAATGTGAGCAGTTCATCATAACGTCGTCAAATATATTTTACAATTGTAGAAATAGATTTAGTTTTTAATAAACTGAAATGACAGGTTTTCTTTTTCGACTTAAGTTTGGACAGTTTTTAAGAACCTCTTCCTTTCATGTTTACGGAAGAAATATTATGTTGGGAAGCTTGATTGTTTATGTAATTCAAATTATTATATTCCAAGGTCAAGGTTTACTTAAGATAATTGACCCAGTTTATTTTCTTCTGTCGCAGATTCATATTCCTTTAGAACTTTTAGTTTTATTTATTTTACGTTATGTATTTGTATTTTTCGCACTTATTTCCTTTCATTGTTTATCATTGAAATGTATTTTGTACATTTTTTATATTGTCGCGAGTTAGGAGACACAATTTCTCAGGTTTCCAACAAAACACTGCAGAGGACGCTCCTTTAACCAAAATAACTAGAAAAACTGGGGAATATCTCTTATTCCTTTCTCCCGGATTTGAATAGCAACAATGTCGTATTTGTTTTCAAACTAACCAAAAAGGGGAAAAGTAAAAGCTTTCTCATAATATACACATGATCTATAGAGAAACGTTTCAAGACAAATATTGAAATATGCTTTACTCGTCCATGGCGCTATCATCAAATGACAAAAGTACTCGAAAACAGTATAATTATTTCATTAAACGTCCCACTATGAGCTATCATCGGGCAAACACTGAATCAGCGGGAGTCGAAACGTTGTGTAGTTTCTTAAATTGGTAACAAATTCAGTATATGAAAATAAAGTCGTTTAATTAAATAATTATATTCAAGTTATACAGACGTAATAAAAATATGACTCCAAAAGAGTGTTGGGGTGGACGACTACCTTCATATCATTTCAATTTGATTTAGGAAATATTCCTAAACCTTTCAGTTCTAGACTTTTGACTCCAAGATATTGCTCCTTTCTCAATATAAAGATGAAAATAAATGTGCCAAAACAGCTTTCAAAGGGTCGAAGTATGTTCAAAGAAGTCGAAAAATCTCATTTTTCAAGGAAGTGTTCGTTTCTTGCACTTTATGTACCATCTCCAAAATTCGTATTTGCTCTCAATACAAAGAAAACTGTGATGTATTTTTAAAATATTTGTATTAGAATGGTTGCTGCGGAATCACTGGACAAGGGCTCTATTCTATTCTTTTAATCAGAGGAAATCAAATTTTTTGGGATCAGTCTGATAAAACTTCGGACTTACTGTATCAAATACGATTAGCAATAATTTAAAGTTATGTGAGGTGTTATGGAGAAGCTCTAGCGACATCAAATATTTACAAATAACTAAGCATGGACCCGGATATCAATAACATTTCTATCCAAACTGTCACAAACATAATGAATCCAACGATCCAAAAATCTACGAGTCTTTTCACCCTTTTGTCGTATCAAACATTTAACCCAAGGTTGGTATAGAGTGTTGTTTACATACAATTTATTAATCTGAATTAGAAAGTTAAAAAATTTGCTTTGCTTCGGGTGTGAGAAATTCAACAACATGAATAATTAAGATATTTTCTCTGTTTATTTTATTTCGTTTTATTTTATTTTCGATTACGAAACAAGAACATGAAGTTAAAAGAATATTATTCGCCGCTACCAATTTCATCTCGAGAAAAAGTCATAATATAGACCATATTATAAGCAAATAATTGTTATTTCAACTCATATTAAACGATAATAAATTAATGAAACAAATCATTTTTATACAAAAACTGTAATTTTTTACATTGTCAGTAAAAAATAGTTTTAAATAAAGGTACAGAAGCAATTTAATACTATATTTTATAACAATGATAAATGGTTTATCGTTGGACCATCGTCTGAAGCAACCATTCTACCTCAACTTCATCCATATTTGTTGCATCGTATCTTTGAAAATAGAAAAGTTTCACTCCAAAAAGTACTCCGTGTTCTTCGGAGCGGTGTGTGAAGTACGACATTCTAAAGCAACCGAAGCGCTCAGAGGACGATGGAAGAATGACGCACGGGGCGAACCTTTCCCTCCTCCACAATCGCCACAAGGCGCAATGCTACTCCAACCAAAACAAACACATGCTGCTGGCAGCGACGCCGACGGCGCCTTGTGCCAAAGTCTGCGCCGCAGCGCGCCACCCACCATCTTCGTGAGAGGCGTCGAAGACGTCCAAGCTCACCGTCCTCCCATACTCCGCCACTTCTTGGCTTCCGCAATTTTTCACTACGGAGTATTTATGAGATACGAGTATGACGTAACTATTGGTAATACAAACGGGACGGGGTGCGCTTCTAGCGACCGATGGAGGAACTACTGCAGTAGACACAAATTGAAGGCTCCGTATATGACTTGTACAGGTGAGGTGCATGGTATTGTGTTCAGAAAGTGGAAGGACCAAAAATTCCCAAGTGTGCCGCGTGTCCACGAGTGGCCCAGAGCTCGATGTATTAAAGAAATACTTTCCAAATTGTCTGTATAGACGGAAACGGTCGTTAAGTACGGAAAATTAAAATAAGAACCGACAAGCGCTTGATGCACATATCAGGTTATGAAGCTCGCGTTTACAGGCGATGATTACTTCAACGAAGGTATTTTTACGTTTGCTTCTCAGTAATTGCATTACAAACCATTAATAATTTAGCACTTTACTCTTTAAAAAATGTCTATGCTATTTTAAATGTATGAGTTACTCTAAATAATTATCTCAAAAAATTTCACTTATTGTGGTTGAGACGCATTGGAGACTAAAAATATGAATTTAAAAACATAAAAAAGTAAGTTTATTTCCATGGTTTTGAATAATTCCTCAATGAAAATGCAGGATACTGGGAACAAAATTGGTATTTACATCTTGGGATTTATGCAATAACCAGGAAAGAAACCGATTGTCAGGCGACGAGAACTTCAGCGTTGATAAGTGTGTTCGAACTTTCTGCCATAAAAATGACCGACATAGATATTTTGTGTATTTATAGACCTCCACAATCAGTTCTTGATACATTTTTTCGGAATTTCGAAATTATTTTAAAACGTATTTCAAGCAAATCCACCAAAACTATCGTTATGTGGCGATTACAACACTACTAGAACATTGCTAGATCAGATTACGGTCAACAATGAAATCTAGTATTCCTCTGAAGTGTTAACGAGAGATAAATTGATCACTTTGCTCAAGTATTGTCCATAAAAGATAAATTATAACTACTTAAAATCCTCTACAAGCTTTTATTACACTTTAACGACACTAATTTATTCATATTTACAAATTAGTTTCATGATGAAACTTGGAATGATGTTTACACTTGTCAAGCACCAACGATTTCAACGTACATATTACAATATTTCTCAAATATTAAAACACTTGCTTTCCCATAAAACACAAGTTTATTAACAGAAAGAAATACAATACATGGATCACCCAAGGGATAAGAATTTCTTCCAAAACCAAACGCCATTTATACTATCTTTCAAAATTATATAACCAATCACTCGATTTTCATGGTAATTTCCGATAATCTAAAACTATTCTTCGAAAAGTTGTCTACGAAGATTGTTACGAAAAATGACAGGAAGATAATAAAATCGAACAACCGAACTAAAACCGTGTGGAATATTGTTAAAAATTACACGTCTCCTTCTGAAAATCGCGAAGAAATCATTTTCCCACTAAACCACGGCAAAATCATATTAAATCCACAGGACATCGCAAATTTGTTTATTCTTATTTCTTAGGAGTAGGTAAAAAATCGAATTCAACACCTCAAAATCAATGTCTTCCAAATACATCCACCCACATGCCCCATTCTATGTCCACTTCCGAAACTAACGCTAATAAAATCATGAGAATCATCAGTTCATTAAAAAATAAATTTTGATACATGGTACATTCAAATTCATGTTTAAATTTTTGTCTCATGTTATTTTAAATCCACTGGAAAATATTTTTAATAGTTCTTCATCAGAAGGGACGTTTCCTAACATACTAGCTAAAGTGAATACTTTACACAAGAAAGAAAACAAAACCAATATTGGAAATTATCAACCCAATTTCTCTACTACCCGCTTTCTCAAAAATCGTAGAAATACTGTTCTATAAAAGTCTTCTAGATCTCTACCGAAAAATAACTTTCTCTCTGACGATCAACACTGTGTTAGGAAATACTTTTCCACTAACAGCGCCATATGTTCTTCCTTGAACAATGTTTCCACATCACTTAGCCATGGAGAAAATTTTCAGGGTATTTTTCTAGATTTATCCAAAGCATTGTATGTCATCTATCACAAAATTCTGCTTTGAAAATTGCATTATTTTGGCATCCGTGGAATCTATGGCTAGTTTTCTATTTAAAAGATAGGAACCAAAAGGTCGAAATATCCAATGCTAAAAATAAAGTATGTACTTCAGAGTTGTCTTTTAGAAACAAAGCCACTTACTTACGGAGTTCCCCAAGATTCAATACTTGGTCCTATGCTATTTTTGTTGCCCTCCACATCAGACTGCAAAAATATTATTTTTGCTGACGACACAAATTTACTTTGTAAACACGTCGACGCTTCAAACGTTTTGTCTAACCTTTCATCTTGGTTTCACGCAAATCATATTATTGTAAACACTGACAAAAATGTGTCTGTCATTTCATAGTAGTATCACAAAATCTTTACACCAAATCTCTCTTTCGTTAAACGAAACAATTGAAAATTGTTTGAAAAACAAAATTCATGTCTCCATATTCCGGACAATCTCTAATGGAATTGTCACATTGATAAACTAAATTCCAAATTAAGCAAATTGTGTGGTGCATTCTGAATCTTCGTTAATGTAGTTAGTCCACATATTTCCCGTTGCGTATATTTTGCAAACGTTTACTTCCATTTACGGTACGGCATCATCTTTCGGGGTTATTCTTGTCAGAGCATCCAAACTTTCAGAATTCAAAAGAGGATTGTTTGGATCATTTGTATATCGTATCTCAAAAACTTACCTTGGAAACTTTTAGTAAAGGAAATAAATATTTAAACATGTTTCAGGAACGGTTGTGTTCGTAAAGACCGAATCACTAAAGTGCTACCCACGTTTCATACAAAATTGTCTTGTTCACGAACACAATGCTCGCAATAGGCATAATACTCATTGTCCTAGCGTGGCAACAACTCTTTGCCAAAAAGGACCAAGGGGATCGTTCTACATAATTCACTCCCCAAAGACATAAAAGATATTATTAAATCGAATTTCTTCAGATAAGCGGTTAAAAGCTACCTACTGCACCATTGCATCTGCAATACATATCAATTCTTTGATTTGAATAAAGGTTAAAATGAGTTTCTTTTTCTCATCAAAAGTATACTTTTTCTTTTAAATATTAAACACGTCAATTGATCTTGTACTTTCTCACATCATTGGGCTACTACTTTCAAAATAAATGATTGAGTTTCAAAACCATTATCCTGCATGCTATTATTGTTTCTTATTATTCATATAAAGTAAGTTTAATCTGTACTCAACCCTAGTACGGTTGTGTACATAATTCTGTAGTCCCATCTTGGCCCGGGTTTTTCTCCGGTTTTTCATGGGGTAGAGACGAATTTAATACACAGGCTCTATGTTCTTGCCATGGAGGTATAGGAAGGAGATAAATTTCCCGGCAAAAAGAGGACCCAAAATCGTCACTGCCACCAGATAGCACTTGTGTCCCATTTGCTAGGATTAGTGTGTGTGGTATACGTGTAATAAGGCAGTTTTTACTCATTTGATCGTTTTAAAAGAAATTTACGAGTCAAAATGAATTCCTGTTTTTGCACCCGTTAGCACCATTCAAAGGACATAAAAAGAAATAATTTGTTAGGGCAGAAGAATCCAATCTTCATTCCGGCGCTTAAAGTTAACTTAGCTTATTCAATTAAAACCTTTGTAAAAAGGACGAAAAAATATTGTAAACTTTTCTCCGTAATTATTCTGTAAACATCTACTCTATTAATATAGATATCTAGCTGTAGGGATGTGAGTCATTTTGTTTATAGATTTCAAGTAGTATATTGCAAGACATTTTTCACAATGTTGAGTGCGATGTTTGTTTCCTTAAACAGACTTTTTATCTTTTAACACGCTTTTAATATAGTGGCATAACATTGTGTGAGCTAGAATCACTGAAACCATTATTAATTCTCTTTATCTGATGAGATATTATTCACTTGAACAACAATATAACGTAAAATATAAAATTGATGCTCATCACCTCAAATTTGTCAGTTTTCTATTAATATTTATGTCAAATGTGGTGTCAGTATTAGATAATGTTATTAGTTGTTTGTTAGTGAACGGTTTTTATTCAGAGGTTCAAGACAATCATTTTTGGCTGGAGCGATCAATGGACTCACATTCCCTTTTCTGATGACTGGAGGATTCTAAACAATTAAATTCAAGATATTACTTTTTAGTTCATTTTATCATTTATTAGTAAAAACATTTTCGTTAAAAAATTGTTTGCATGCTAAATAAACTAAATTTGAAGAATGAACAAACTAACCACTTAATGTATTTGCATTATTAGTGCTTTAATAATTTTCCGTATTCAATAAGAAAGTTCATCTTAATTACTTTGTGTCCATTTTTTCTAATTTCTTTCTTAAATACTAAACCTTTTCTGGAAGGACTCTAGCAATCTGTTTGAAGCTGTGTATCCCTGAACATCACGTTTTTTCGGAAAACTTAACACTACTTCCTGTGGCGTTGGTCTTGTAAGCCGTGCAGTCATTTCTCGCGTTCTTCTGAACCACAAAGAAACTTCATTTCCCTCCAGATCGTTACTTTAATTGTTAATCAAATTTGCAGCTTCATGATTCATTTAGTTAAAGTTCAAATAGTTAAAGACATTCGATTTTCTTTTACACATATTGTACATAGAAGTTTCCTTTAAAACACAATTTTTTATATACTTTCAACTTCTGAGGCGCCACTAGTTCAACAATAATAAATCCAATCTTCAAATTAGGGACATATTCAACGAAACGTAAGAAAAGGAGAAATTGTACACTCCCAAAATCTAAAATTTTAAATTTTCCTTTAAAATATAAAGCAACTAAGAGTTTTTCTTAAATGGGAAACGAAAAAAAAAATATCTACAATCATTTTCATGGCAGAAACTTTAAGTATATTTTTTGTTTCAAGATAAATACAGCTTATTTGCAAATTCTACGTACTGATAAGTGACATTCCGAGTGTCAAGCTCAGGTAAATGCGCTCGCAGTGCCATACTTACTACACTTTAATGAGAAATCGGAAAAGGTCCTCGGTTTCCAAGCAGAACCACAATAGTGAGGTATTAAAGAATAAAAACAAGGAGAAAATACGAACCTCCAAAAAGGGTTTCTTCCACATAATGAATATTATTTCAATTTTGAAAAAATATATTTTTAATATATCGTTTCGTGTTAAAGTCGGCAGATTTTCTGTTACGAAAGCTACTAACTCATTGAGTATTTTGCCGTAGATGTACGATCTCGAAAGAAACATGACAACTGTATCAACATCAAGACATGAAAATAAGATGTATGACAAATTTCCCCATGTAAATGTGTTCCCTGAGAGCAGGACGTCGTTCCTGTACAGCTGGTTTGCTTCTACGACCGCCTATGGTCATTTACAAAAGGCGACAGCCTGTCGTTTCAGGACAGAAATAGAACCTAAGACTTTTCACGGCGCCCTGTGAACGTGAGTAAAAAGCGTATCCAAATGGATCTTCCCATCGAAGGGATTTTTCTTTAAAGGTTAAGAGGAAGGATATGTATACCCTATTCCTCTGAGAAAGTGTGAGATATACTTACTCGTAAATTATTGTCATCCTCACATACACAGAAGAGAAAAGGAACTCTTTGTGCGAAAAACTTATGCAAAATACACATTTGAAGACATATGTAGGTCTTGGAGGTCTTTTAATATATTGGTTCACTGATCCTTTATTCCGTTTGAACTCGTTAACAGAAATTGATTTGGTAACTGAATTGAAAATTCTCTATACTTTCTACAACACTTTGGATTCACTAGAAATTTTCACTGAGAGCATATGGAGAGGTAGCAAATTAATATTAATCTATGAAGTACATAAGAATACAGTTTATGAGAGTCTTCATTCAATTTTATTTACGTTCATGATATAATCAATGAATTTCGAGTTCTACGGTCTAATACTGCGGTATTGAGACTATTATGCTTCCTTCTTGTTACTTAACACCCCGGGGAGATAACCTCCGATGGTATCCTCACATCAAATAGTTCTTTGATGTTCACTATGACTTAGTTTGAATGAAAATTGTTGAACTTTCATTATTATAGTTATCATGACTTATATTCCAATTACCTCTTGATTTGGTATTTAACGTCTCATGAAAAGTTTAGCTTTCTCCATTTCAAGAAAAGTTGAGAGCCAGAAGTAAATTTATTGTAAGTAAAACCTAGGCATCCACATTTTCACGATCGTAAACAACGACAAAAGTTATTTCAGCAATCCTCGGTCGAAAGCAAGGTAAAGTATTCTACATTTTTGAAGTGAAGCTTAGTCAAGCCGACATTACCATGAGTAGTTAGAAAACATCAGAAAAACTCAACCCAATAGGGATGAGGTAATTGATGTAGGGGTCAGGTTTTGAGGATGGACGATTTTTTTTATTGGGAGGGGGTGTTCATACACATGTTCACACTGATTAATTTCGAAACACATAAGTTATGGGGATGCGTAGGAAGGGCGCCGCTAATTTGCGGTGTATTATGAGAATTGAAATCGTGATGTGTTTCACGTTCTCTTTAAATCGTTAACCCTAATTGCTAAAAGAATACAGTATAAGGAACACACGCGGAAATTTGTTACTAGAACAATGGTGTACTATATACACCCTACTCGTATTGACAAGCAATGCCATTTGACAATATCTTCATATTTCCATACAGATGTTCATTACGGACATAAACTACATTTTGAATAGCTATCTGGTATCTTGATCTCAAGTTTTTTTTACATTTTAAGTTATTGCCAATGCTGTAAAATAATTTCTATTCATTCAATTTCAGTATTATACACTCAATGCATCATTTCGAGGGAGAATGAAGCAGCTGTACTAGAGAAATTTTAAAAAATCTGTATTCATCAACGACATTTGAATTACTAAAAATGTGTTCAATACTCCATTTTCTACTTGCCACACATCTTCGAGCTCATTCAAGTTCGCATAATAAGAGCTTTAGGAATAAGATCCGCGTTCTTAATTAAATCCAAATGTGTGATTAATTGGAGGCAAAATGACAAAACCTGATCACAATATTTTTCCTTTCTCCTCACGTTTATTACAGAGCTCCGTCTGTAGACAAGAATAGCCTTCATGACAATCCTACGTCCATGTCTTCTACTCATTGTCATCTCTTAAATTAGGCATTACGAAAAATACATTAGCTTCATTGTTTTTAAATGGCTTCACAAATGGATAACCCGAAGCCGATATTAGCGCTGAAATGTAAGTTCGTCCAGGAAAGAGCAGCGGCAGCCAACGGGGATGGTGGAAGAAGTGTGGGGATATAGGGGAGACTGAGGGGACAGAGAGTAGCCGTCGCCGAAGTTTGCGAAACTAAGCAAACACGGATGTAAGTCTCAGCGGACCCCGTGCTCGTCGACCGTAGCAAGGCCCACCATGAGTCCAGAAGGAAGAACTGAAGACCAAGCACTGTGATCAGTTCCTCGACGCTCCCTGGTCAAAACCACGATAAGATTTTGTATCCAGAATCAGCCACCCAGAAATGTGCATGGATCCAAACTAAAAAATCAAAAATCAACATATGCAGACCGTTACCACAGACTTATATCATACAGTCGTGACGTACAATACTTATTTCCTGCGCTGGCCTTGCAGGTGGCTACAGTGCGCCTCTATACGCTGGCGAGTATCACTAACTCAGCACAAATTTCGATGATAATTACCAACGACCTATTGCACGTAGTGATACTCGCTCACCACTTGAAGGCGCCACTGCGCCACAACAAAAGGAACTTGCAGGTTTTTGTTTTTACTTTCGCGATCGTTTGATATTATACGGTGCCAC
This sequence comes from Laupala kohalensis, assembly GCA_002313205.1. Taxonomy (NCBI): domain Eukaryota; kingdom Metazoa; phylum Arthropoda; class Insecta; order Orthoptera; family Trigonidiidae; genus Laupala; species Laupala kohalensis. Next base: position 361,967 of record NNCF01128081.1, on the reverse strand, counting down.
TACCACAATAATAGGATCATGTCCAAGCTCAATGTTGTGTGTACAGTTCCTCTTCTGATAAGTTGTGAAGTTTGTGCTCCAAATGAAACAATGTTTACAAACACGATAGTCTCTGTAACAGAGATGATATTCAAAAAGTGTAATAGGGATGTTATGTAAAAACCGTCAAAATGTTCACAAATTAACAAAACTACAAGATATAGAAGGAATCTCATAGAATTGAAGAAGTATTGAACGCTTATATGAACGTTTCCAGCGTAGCTAACCGTATTCGGAATAATTTCTTTTAATGCGGCAGAGAAATAGGAAAAGAGGTCATTAGTCTTCCAGAATATCGTGGCAGAAGATTGGGATTGAAAACCGTCCATAAAGAAATTAAACAAGGAAGCAACAGCAGGTTATGCTTGGTCCAACTTGGGGGATGGAAATTAAGGGAAATTGAGGGGATGTGCAGCTAGTGTCGAGCGAATAACTAATGGAATCGCTCCCTCATTCGATACAAAACCCATAGGCATTACGATTATAAGGTTCATTACGATTATAAGGTTTATTACGGTTATAAACAATAGAGAATACGTTACACGTGTATTATTTATTAGTGTAGTGTAATAGACAGAGACAGTAATGCCTGTCTTCACGCATCAACACTTGCACGTACCTATCCGTTACTTTTTCTGAGAAATGGAGAGTGAGTTTCAATCATTTTTCAAACTATTCATCTGTAACTTGTATTTAGAGAGGACAGAAGGCTAACTTCAGAGGAGAATCATCGGGCCTCCTTAATTGATGGATATGAATCAGTGCAACAGTTCATCGAAGATACGTTCAGCATAAAGGGGATGCTGGCTGCTACAAATGGTAGATTAGGAGAATCCATATGGAATGAGAGGTCCAATAGAGATCTGATCCAGAAATCCATTGCTACACTCTTTACAACCCATTTCAATTTCTGCCTGGAATCACATACAGCGATAAATATTTTTAGTTTCATGTACATGGTTCTTGTCAGCAGGCGTTTACATTTACTTATATTCGAAGTGCGAACTAAAAACGTGTGAAACAATGCTTTTTCTCGATAATTACTGGATAAATGTTGTATATGACAAACTTTATCCAAGTTAATCACTTTACGTAAAGGTGTTCAATATCCGGTATATAATTTATTGTTAAAAAACAGCCAAGAATCACGCATGAACACATAAAGCGATGTAGAAATTAAACATTTGCGGAGGAGTATGAGAAAATCCCGCCATTTTACCAAATACCGTTTCTATAGGTTCACTGCAAAACAAGAGATTCCAGATTACTCAGAAATTTTGTAAGATTATGCAGATTATGTATACGCATCGAAAATGTTGTTTATAGTTGTGAATATAATCTCATATATATTTGCCTGCAAAGGAGCTCTTCTTCATTTATAAAGCATTTACAACCTTCATTTCCACAACGAAAAATCACTGCTCTGTCTTCTCTCAAATTTCAGACACTGAGTTTCCTGGAACAACAGACCGTTTACGAGGCTCAGTACTTGAGATGCAAGAGAAGTTTTTGCATTGGAAGACTCAAATGAAAAGTTGACCTTCCAGATTGTAGATTGCGATTGAGAGACTGTTCCGGGGTGACGAAAAAATAATTGGGAAGTTCTCTGGCATAAGCCCCGGAACACAAAACATTTATGAAGACGGAGGACCAGCTCCCAAGGAAGCAATTTGAAGGATGTAAAAAAATGAGAAAAAAGGCAAGCAAATTTAAGCTTACAAATTTAATGAATTGAATCTCGTCACATCATTGTACGTGGTAAATGAAATAAACATTGAATTCACCCTTGACTTATTAAATTCAAACATACGTAAACGAGAAACAATTGTGGAATCAAAAATTGGATAAAGCAGAATTGTTATATACAAAGTCATGTATCACCAAATCAGTAATCTTTCTAAATAATTACACAATTGGCAAACCATTATCTATCAATTCATAGACTGCTTGTGTATTTCAGTGTTACCTATAATTACTGCTTGATAAAGTAAAAGAAATATCTAAGAGCCAAAAGGATTTATTATTAGAATGGAAAGGTCACATACACATGACTCATCACATTATAGCACGTGAATCAATGAAGTTAGGGGACGCCTTTAAATTACGTAACGTAAATATTTTCATTATTAACACCCGAGTCCCCTCAGTATACTAACGCTCACGCAACGATACCTCTTACCCTCCCACCCACCACGAGATCGAGTCATGAAACGCTAGAGTCCACATTTTCTCGTAATTGTAGTTATACACAAACAAAACCAGTTTCAAATATGTGTGAACACATTCAGTATATACTCGCGGTACTATGTTCCGAAATTGTACGAAGCCAAAAAAATAATGTAACGATAATAAGTCTTCCACTTTTCCATGTCACACAACCGAATTGTTGACTCAGATTAAGAGAAATAAAACGTGTTTTGTTACTTCATTATGACTACTTTCTAAATTTGTGGAAAATATATTAAATTATGTTTTGAAGTATTCATGTTTTGAATAATTTAATAAGGCTACTACAAATATCTGCTAAACGGAAAAAGATAATGAAGTACTGTTTTCACAAGATTAGTTATATGCGTCGTATTTAAATTATTTGTAATTATTTAACTCATAAGATACTGACACTTTTACATATTTTTTAATTCAAAGAGAAGGTATTTTTCTACCCTACTTTAGAACCCCAAAAAATTCAAATACACAGGTTATACAATTACTGAATTCAAACGAATAAAGAGAATCATCATCTGATTCCCTTTCGAATGCATTTTGAGAGGACCGGTCGAAGTGCGGTAGCGTTATGTGAAGTGGGTCTAAGCTATGTCAGATATTTCATCCCATGAAAGTTACATCGTTATTTCTCTATAATTTAAAAAGTGTTAAGTGGGAATGCTACGGTTATATTTATTTTCTACGCTAAATAGATGAAGAACAGATTAATTCTGTTATCTTACTAGTTAATATTAATGAAGAAATAAATAGATTTATTGTCAAAAAAGCAGTTGCAAACTGCGAATGACAACACGGAGGACAAACAAGAAAGAAAAATCGCATCAATTCCAATCAAGAGCCCTAAGGCAGAGGCGGATTGGAAATTTCAGCACACTCCGAAGATAAGAATAAAAAGGTGTCATAATGTCAAAAGAATAACGCAAAAACGTATAGAAAAACGCAAAAAAGTTATTTCACAAGTACGTGTTATCAAAATATTGGTTATAAATCGTAATAATAATTATAATTCGGAATAAATTGTTCATAAATCGTAACTACTTAATTAGCACTAAATTCGATTTGGGTTTGTAAATACGTAGAAACAACAATGACATTAATTTCAATTTTTCTTGTTTACGAATTTCAATTATTGTCCTCAGTTCAACACAATATTTCATGTTAATAACGGCGAAATTCACATAGGTGATATTTGAGAAATACTGGACCTACGACCAACCATATGAAAAGGTTGTGAAACTAGAGATATAGAAAAGGTTGTGAAACTAGAGTTTCGGTCAAATTTCGTAAAACGTCGGAAAAAATCATTGGAACGCAAAAATTTGCACTTTTCGCAACTTCTTTGTCAATTGCACAACCACAGATATCTGCATATAGTTTGAACTATGGCGGCGAACAGAGTAATTTTTAATGTGCCTGAAATAATATATTTCACATTTTGGGGACTTTTCGGCAATTCCGATAACTACTCATTTCTAAATAGTTGACGAGGGGGAATCGAATGCACTTACCGTCAATCCTGCGAAAAAACTTGAAGACAAAATGATGGTCAAATAAAAAGAGGAAAATGTTCAGAAAATTTCATTATGTCCGGACTTTTATGTTGTCCGGTGTCAAGTATGGGTGCCTTCATGCACACATGTGCCGAGCCAGTCGCGTCCTCGAGAATCTGGTCCTCTGTTTTCCTTCACTTGTGCAGCCTTTCTGCGTCTCACACCTGGAAACTGCCTGGTCCAACTCTTGCTTACTTTGGACCAGGATGAGCTGAACTGGCAGGCTTCTTTTATATCATCTAGCAACGCTCCCTTTCCTTCGCACTACTCTCTTCTGTCGGGTCAATCTGTTGCCCAAAAATATTACTCTGACTAAACTATTACTATATATGTCACGCAATTTTCCCTTTGGCCAACCCAAAGGTGTCAAGCGACCCGTGACGATGGGGTGAATGGTACCGGTCTTAATGGTATCACAAACGGAGCCTGCAGGATACCAGGCGACCCCCTGCTGTGAGTAGCCTTACCCGACCATGCGGGGCTCTGGCCGGGAGGACTATTTCCATCGTGGGAACACGATGAACAAAGACAACAATTATAAAACCGAAAACACTGCTGAGGGGCACACTGAGCCCACATCCATTACCACTGAGGGACCTGTCCCACAGACGTTCACTGGGGAAGTCCCCAGACAAGCCTCTGTTATTTAGGGTCTCAGGACAAACCTCTGTGAACCATGAGTTGGACACTTAAGCGAGAGAGGAAACTCCAACACAACTATTTCTACCTCGCTACCAAGCCGACAGAACACAGATGCCGCAACTAGTAAGCATAAATGCAGCTACGAGTGTTCCAGTGAATTTGTACTTTTGCAAGAGGCACTACTAACAGTGGTATTCTCTGGGAATTTGGCCAGGTGACGGTTGAACTTACACTGAAATTCAGAGCAATAAAATATTGGCTATCGATTAGTGCGGGGACAAAACATGCTATTGTTAGGGAATCGTATCATATTAACGGAAATGGAAAATGGAGTAGACAAATTAGAGAAATTGTCTGTACTTTAGGACTGGAAAACGTATGGCACGTCACACATGAGAGTAGTGATAGCAAGGTAATTCAAAATAAATTATATGAAGCGTGCAGACTAGAAATAGAAATGAACAGGTAAGAAAAAAGGTCACAGTTCATACAGATGTAGCAGGTCATTGAGGACGCAAACCATACATCAACTCACTGAAATCGAGGACGCGATCAGGTTACCGGTAGTTTCAACTAGGGGGATGGAAATTACGAAAATTAAGAATAATCTAGATTCCATTTGTCCAATATGTGTTGAGCAGGAAGTAGATCGTATTCACATCCTGTTATATTGAACACCAACAGAAAAATATCGAAAGTTTTGCAAATCGGGGGTTTTATAAACGAGAACGGAAACATTAACTTGGCAATTAATGTAATGAGTGACGGCAGAATGTCTGTAGTGGAATCTTTGGGGCAGTTTCTAAGCTACGTAAGGGAAAAAGGGAGAAAGAAATGAAGGAGATTATAATGGTTGGACAAAATGCAATGTGATACTACCGGCATTTTTGCTTTCTATGTTACAGTTTACGAAACGTCTTCCTACGTACGGGTGAAGAAATACTATTTTGTAAATACTTTTTCTTATAGACTCTACTTCTAAATACTAATTTTGTATCAATTCTTATAGACTCTTGTCTTACGTATATACTTTTGTAAAAGTCTTTTTTAAATATTGTCTCTTGTAAATATCTTTTGCATGTACAGTCTTGTGTCCTGACCGTTGGTTTCCGTGGTTCCCAACAGTGCTCAATGAATTTTGTGAGTTGTACCTATTTCAGATTTAAGAAACTATTGCAGTATGCCAAAAGTTTATATTATAATAATAGTTAATTTTCTATCCATGCATAACTAAATTTAATATTACGGCAGCAGGAAACAAAAATATCAATCTTTCTATGAAAAATGTAGGCGCAACTGAACAATTCACTGAGAGTGAATACCAGGGCCTACGGCATTAAAGGGCTTAAAACAAGGCAAAGGGGCTGAAGCCTCGCCACATGTAATTTAAAATGTAAATATTGTAAATAAAAAATCCTATTGAATTGAATTTGGACGAGTGATACTGAAAAATAGAGCGTGCTTGAAAATTTCCATGCATTCTGCAAGCTGACGGGTGTGTATTCCACAAAACAGTACGTAAAATGGAATGTGTGAAGTGGGCTTCAGCAACGCCGCGCTGCTATCGGTCTGAAAAGGCGCTTATTGCCTCTCAAATAACTGGAAATAAATATAGATACCGTTTTGGCCCGTCGTTCAGAAAGTTCTACTCGATGTGTATAACACCAAATTTAGTATTCGTATTCAAATGAAGTTGTTATAGCGTTCTTTTGCGTAACCTTTCATTGTAGTTTGTCCCACTACCTACATAATGGTTACATTAGTTAAATTAGTTATAGCTTTTCTACTATCAACCTCATTTAGTTTTTACTAGTATTATACATTTATTGCTTCTATCACAACGCTATACTTGAAGCAGTGGAGAGCAAAGTTTCAGCAAAATTCGAGGTGTTCGAGTCTTGATGACTGACCCTCCAGCTCGTCCAGCGAACAGACAAAGCAACCGAACTGTTGAAAGCTCTGCAAAGAGGCTGTGGTCTGTATTTTCTCTCCCTTTCACCGAATTCGCAAATTGCGCAGCACGATGTATTTCACTGTCCTTTGCTTTCTTCTATACAGCCACACCAGACGAGGGACTAAGTCAACTCGGAGAAAAATCTAAAGCAGAAAACCATCGGCGAAGGACGATATATTTACAGTCGATATTTGAACTGAATCTCGAAAATATTGATTTTCTAACATACATATTTTCGAAATTTAAATTGCAGTGTTTTTTTTTCGCATAATGTACTTCAAGGGTTATTATTTTGATGAGCTATTGTTCTGACCCTTAGCCAATTAGTAATGACATACTAAGCATGATAGGTTACCTTGGTGAGGTAATCGGAAAGTATTTTTTGTTCTCAACCAATTCTAACGTTCTTCGGCTTAAATGACAGGAGTAACTTTGGATATGACAAGTTTCCTCAGGTAATTTTACACTTTGCTCACTCTTAGTTTTTTGAAAATTAATCAATGAATACATTTTTCAACTATGGACATTCCGGCTAGGTGTACATCCTGTTAAAATGATCACGGAATAATAAAACTATTTTTTATCGATGTGTTTGTACCTCCCCGACTTTGCTCACCCACTATTGCGGAGTGTAATAGCTTGTGTTTTGCAATAAAACATAAAAAAGAGAATCATTGTTTATATTACGCATGCGCGTCGACTTTTTTACGTATCTGGCGGAGAATCAGAGAGTAATTTGAATTCGGACCGGGTACCAACACAACACGAGCAAGCTCAAATACTCCATCAGTACAACGGGTGCTATTCTCGAAAGGTAAATGCTTGATGACGTTCTTTACAAAGTAATATAAATACAATACTTACAAAATAATTTAAAATCATAAACTACAAAATTGATTATGAAACAATATAATATGCATTACAAAGTTCAATGTAGAATTATAACATAGTAATTAGAATAGAAGCACAATACTAAATTAGTTACAACACAATACGACAAAAAAATAAGTAAAAAATGTGGAAACAGTATTTTATAAACTCGTGGTAATAGTAATCTTACTATTTCTTTGAAAGTCAAGAGTGCATAATATCAAGCAAATCAGAACGACACCGTACATTTGTATACCAGACAATGTACACTTTTATATACATATTGATTGTAATTACTCAATGACTTTTTAACCAAGTTATTCAAAATGTAAGTCGTATACCGAATAAAGAAGCTCTAGCAATAAAGCTGGTACTCATAATAAAACTCTCCACTAAAACCTGCATCAAAATTAAATAGATTTTGGAATCAACAATCGGTTGTAAAAAAAGAAATAAAACACTATATTGCGAGAAATTTTTTGCAGTTTGTATTACTTAAAAATTATTTTTCTTATTACCAATTCATAATTTAATATTTTCTCTAATATTTAATAACGTGTGAAATAGTAGAAAATACACGCATTAGAGGCAAAAAGTTAGTTTATATTCATAATAATAAGGTGAGTCGGTTTTGAAAGTTTCCCGCTATGACATTAGCCGCTGACGTAACTTAGGATAATGACGTCATCAATAATTTACCTCTCGAGAATAGAACCCATTGTAGAGACGGAGTCTTTGAGCTTTATTATATGTGACAAGTGACGACGCAAATGCGTAATAAACAATGTTTCTGTTTTTTAAATATTTTATTGCATAAACAAGCTATTATACTCAAAGGAAGTGAGTGAGCGAAGTCGGGGAGGAACAAACACATCGATAAAACATAGTGACATTATTCTCTGATCATATTAATGGAATGTAGGCTTAGCCGGAATGTCCGCAATTGAGAAAACATTTTCATTGATTAATTGTCAAAAATCTAAGATTGAGCAATGCATAAAAGTGCCTGAGCAGAACTGAGAAAAGTTAGGCCTATCATTTAAGCCAAAAAACGTGCGAATCGGTCGAGAATAGAAAATCCACTCCAGCTAACCTCACGGAGCAACGATGGGTGACATAGATAATTTTCACATTACTCATATGTGAAAAATGCACGTGAATCACATTCGGGCTCCAATGTGAGGAATTGTTAATCTACATCGTAGTTTGGGACCTAAATTTGTTCACATGAGCATGCTTTCGTTTCAGTTTCATGTAGTCAGATAAAGGCAATTTTAGCCCATAGAGTTAAAAACTTACATACATCATGAAGTAATAAATTCAAATAAAATATATTCAGTTCTCATCAGTCAATCTGTCACTGTCAATACGTTTCGGCTCTAGAGAAATTATACCGAAGATGAACAATTTTTCGACACACTTGATGAACGGATTAAACAGGATTATGTGAAATGGGAGAAAGGAAAACTTATTTTCATTGCCTTAGGGAAGATTCCAAAATTCTCTTAAAATCTTTATTAACGAAGTATTTGGCAAACAATTTCAGTTCAAAGTATTGCGATGATATCGCATGTGAAGACGTATGAAACCCAAATTGTTCTCCCCTCAAGAATAAATTAAATGAGGAGTCACAATGGAAGTGGCAATTACTTAACCTTTCAACACATTCCTCCACTTCGAAAAGAAGTGAGCATGAATTTTACGAAGGAGTATTGTAGTACATCCCTAACATCTAATTATAAAAGTTTTAATAAAAATGTTTTAAAAAATTAAAATTAAAATACTCATCAATGACAAAATGATTTTTGAAACTAAACAGAAAATTTGTTCAAAACGTTATCTTTCCAACAATCAATTTTGTTAACATTGTGATCGATTCCAACATTCTTTTCAATTAGCATTGAAATTTCAATTTTCATCTCAGATGCATGAAGAGAATTGTTTTAATAAGCGTCCTATTTAATTGAACATCGTATTTAACAAGATACCACTCGATCGAAAAGAAAACGAGAGACAAAGAGTTACCACATACAACACGACTGCATTCCAGCGAAATTCATTGCACGCAGCTGGTTCATCTTTGTGCGCGCTTAACATGCTTCGTCGCTCAGATGATAGAATGGCATGCCATCACTAGACGCCCTTTTGCCAATCCTCACTCATTCTCTCTTCAGAGGATGGTCGTCGTCCACTTCCTCATCCTTTCTTCTCTTCCCAATTACTTCCTTCCACGTCCAGGGTTGTTGTGTAGTCATGACAGCACGATCGTCTCCCACCTAGTTGAACTTCGGGAGTTTTTTTTTTAATTCAACCTATACTTTCATTCCAACCTATTCCAAAATTGTGGCAAATATTGCCTCTCCCGAGAAAGATACTGAAGAGAAATACTTATGGAGTCGAAATTTGCCTTTTTTAATAAATGCTACATTGACGACACAAACAATATTTATTTTATTCACAACACCAAAGATATTTTTTCTATGGTCCATTTCATGAAGCTTGAATAAATAATACATAAATAATAATAACGATTTATTACTTCATATACCAGGTATTTAATATGAAACCGGAATCTTTGTATGAATATTCTATGAAAATGAGAAAATATTTTATTCGAAATATTGACCATCGCTAGCTATACATTTTTTTCCATCTCTCTGGAAATTTATGAATGCTACGCCAAAAAAACTTCCTCTTCTGAGGTAAACCAGTCATCGAGCCATTTTCCTACATTTTCACAAGAAGTGAAGCGCTGCTGAGCCAATGCGTGTCCCATCGAATAAATAAATAGTAGTCGGACGGAGCCAAGTCTGGTGAGTAAGCCGCATGTGCAAGTAATTCCTAACTAAACGCCTCAATCGTTTCCTTGACCGGTTTTGCTGTGTGTGATGGTGCATTATCATGAAGTAAAATTGATTTGTGTTTCCTTTCTCGATATTCCGGTCGTTTTTCACGCAATGCTTGATTCAAATCGATCATTTGTTGTCGGTAGCATTCAGTACTAACGGTGCCGCCAGGTTTTAGCAGCTCATAATAGATCACTCCCTTCTGATCCCTCCAAACACAGAGCATTGTCTTCTTTCCATAGCGATTTGGCCTTGCAATCGATGTTGATGGTTCGCCTAGAGTTACCCATGATCTTTTACGCTTAGGATCTCGACATATATCCTCTTTTCATCACCTGAAACAATACGATGGAGAAATGACTTTCTTTTGTACTTGGCGAGCAGCATTTCGCAAGTGGTTTTTCGGTTTTCTTACTGTCTTTCATTCAATTCATGTGGAACCCATTTCCCCACCTTCTGGATCTTTCCCATGGCATTCAAACGTATGGAGATGGCTTCTCCTGTTACATTTAATTGATCCGCGAGTTCTTGTTGGGTTCGAGCGTCATTCTCATCCAAGAATGCTTGCAATTCTGTCTTCAAACTTTTTCGACAGTCTTCCACGTTCTTCGTTTCTCACGTCAAAATCGCCTCTTTTGAATTTCTTAAACCACTCAATGCACTGTGATTTACCAATAGCATTCTCACCGTAAGCTTCGACAAGCATTCTATGCGATTCTGCAGCAGTTTTCTTTAAATGGCAACAGAAAATTAATGCTGTCAGCAAATTGTAATTTGTAGGCACAAAACTCGACATGTTCAACGATATATAAAAATTATAGTTATATGAAACTTTTATTGTTGTGAGTATTGTTGTCAGCTGTCAAAGAAGTAAAATGGTGCCAATGATGCGGTTTTAAGGTAACTACATTCACAGCTACGGCCATCCACGGGGAAATTCCGGTTTCATATTTACACACCTGGCAGTAACACATATTTTGTAAGGTCACCGTTCATACTTTGGGTAAATCAATGTTTCATTTAGTTAAAAGTTACTACATTATTTCTGATCTGTTCTTTATCGAACGTCTAGTAAGTATAATGTTCTGTGTCATATTTTGTTTTCTTCACCATAGCAGTGTGCAGATGATTATTATAACCTTGACTTCTACATTTTGGGACCCGACTCAATACAACTTTATTGGACACACGACAATAACTTCACGGGACTTTGCAGAGAAGGTAACTTCAGGCTTTGCCGAGAAAGTCTGATCTTTTCGTCGTAATATCTGCGTAAATGCAGCGATCTTCCCTTTCATCTATCGCCCGTTGTATTCGTTTACATTGCCCATATCATTCGCTGACATTAATGGTAGTGGCACGTCAGAGATACTGCGAACATTCCTTCCTCACATACATTGACATAGATTTCCCTGGGTTCCCATAATGCTTCGACTTCCATTCCAGATACTCGCCCCCACATTCCGAGAATCGGTGTCAGTAATATTTGAACTTTTGTTTTATTAGATTTTTTTTTTCGTGTCGTCCCCGTCTCCCGACATTCTGCAATATTTTCTGTATCTTTCATTATTCTGCTGGTCCTTATATCTTTAATTTTCTGTCCGATCTAAGACAACGCCACTTAGCCACCTTGAAAGGTTCCCATCCCTAACCATGTGGAGGTGAGCGTAATTCTACCGTTAGCCATTCATACCTATTTTTGTTTCCTTAATTCCGACTATCTATTGCTTAAATATACAATATTACTTCCCCACCGAAATCATCATACCTGGTCCCTATTCAGTGATCCCAATAATACTTGTCAACTGCTTGATATAAAGTGCTCGTTCTAGTCCCAAAAGACATGGTCCCTCGTCTCTGATCGTTGTCCGCAATCACACTGTTCCTCATCCAGCAATTTTTTTGTTGGGGCTTTAGGGCTCGTCAACATCGAGGTCATTAGAGTCCATTCCAGCAAGTTAAATCGATATAAATACTTATTGAAACCTCCTGCGTCCTATCAACATTTCCACATTCCTGGATTCGGACAAAACCATTTTCTTCTTTTCTCTGCGAAGGTTACATCCGGCATTAGTACATATAATATTTGAACTGTTCTTGTATCATCAAATGCTCTTTTTTCTCCTCGCTAATCGTTTCTCATCTCCCATCAATATCCCTCCCCTAAAATTTCTTTTCGTCAGTCGTTTTGAGCGTCTTTCTAAAAAGCTTTTCTCGTCTTACCCTCATGCAACCACTACTCTCCTGTTGAGTCTAATAGGACTCCTCTCCAGATAGGATCGTTTCTACTGACCTGGCCATTTCGAGGAAGGGGGGGTTTGGGTAAAATACATGACCAGACAATGTAGAGGGGGGATGTCTGGGTGGCTCTGGGACCGCGGGAAATTGCCTTGCCCACTCGGCCAATCTGTCCGTCCCCAGGGTATATTTGCAGACCAAGAAGAGGAGAGTTCACTGCTGTTCTTTTTCGTTGCGCTTCGTTCTGTTTGTGTCACTTTGATGCGCCTCGCTCGCATTACAAGCACCGCGTTCTGTGTCAGGCGATATTTGGCCGTTTGCGAATTAATTACGAATTATTCCAATAATGTAATTGATCTCATCAAATCATTTGCACTTGTATTATGTCAAAAATTACTCAATTTACTGCAATGTTCTTCAAAATATGTTTTTTTGAATTAGTTCACCTCCAGGGTTCTTTCAAAATGATACAATTCGTCTGCTTGTGTGTAAACGCCCTAAATTGTACAGTTAGGTTTTATCTATGGAAGATTGATCAAATAATTAATAAATGTTGATATTTTAATTTAAAAAAACAACAGCTTCCTTACCATGAGTCAAAAAATAACTTCAGAAAAATTTCTTTGATATCTTCCGAGAATGTGAGTAACATTACACTTACTATCCCCCAACTACTATACATGTTTATGAGTAACATTACACTTACTAACCCTCAACTACTATATATGTTTATAAATATAACTAGACCTGTAATTACATACTGTTGTGCATTAACTTTTTAATCCAGGAAAGAGTTTAAACATAAACTTGAAATTAAAGTAATTATTTAGGGGACATCGTATTAATGTGAGTCTTAGGACATTTTGGACTAAGTTACAAAAAAATATTTCTTAATTAAACATGAAATTTTTACCCATATCCACCCAAAAGTCTCATGAGAACACCTTGAAATATTTTCCACATTCCAATCGACAAACAGTATTGAATTTCATCAAAAGGATTATTTAAAGCACTCCCACACATCCTCGTTCTCTATCACAGTAAATATGACATGACGTAATACCCCACACACCAAATATATACACAATTACTCTCCCCATAGTATTACAATACTACGAAAAGAATTTAATCGCTTCTAATTGCAAAACAACGGAGTGACTATAAGTCCCCATACAAAACTTCCTGGTTGTCACTCACATTTCATAACTAAGTTACATTTTACTTAACTTGACTAATACAGCACTGTAAGTGTCCCGTCACTGTTTATATGGCCAAAATAAGTCTTGCTTTATTTTGAGATACTTTATGATTCATAACCAACAGTAGAAGGGTACCGAACGTGGACCAGCCAAGGCCAGACACAACATGTGTAATGGATCGTCTCATACCAGCACCAATCGCCCGTCCCAAACGCTCTTCGTGCTGTGACCGACGGTGGAGTCGTCCTCTCGCTCCCCCCCACCACGTTTTTTTCTCGAGCGCAAAATTCATTTTTCACACAACCCTACAACGTTTTATTTTATTTCAAAGTATCACCACATTTCAACCGAACTGGTGCGCCATTTTGCGCGTAATAATAATAATAAGATTGTTATTATTATTGGAACAATAAAAAATTAAATGACTATTTTACTCGTTGAAACGCAAAACTTGAATCGTATCATTAAAATCAGAGAAATAATATACTGACAGCTGAATAATGAAGAAATTTCGACTGGCGAAATAATGAATTCTGTTCAAGGTTAACAAATATAATGTCTCAACTACAAAGAAATAAAATATCTGTTCGAAAACGAGAAATATTTTGTATTGTTTAAAAACGAAAAAAAGTCTTGTTTTCCTCCCCGATTTTATCAACTTCCAGTTTCCCCTCTCAATGACTTCTTTCTTTCTCTGCCAATAACTTCTCTAACTGAAGTTTCAAATTTGACCCCTCTACTTGTTCCTGAGACTTCACTCTTCCTCTTTGAACTACCCAGTTTAACGATCTTATCTTACTTTTACCATTCCCATGGACACCACTAGTTTTGTTTTCACTTCCAATATTTTGCCAATTATCGGCTGTTTGAGTGCTCTTTTTAGGGTTTCCAAACATTACGTGATGCAGTATTTTCGCTCTAAACGAGATAACAACTCTATCTTGAAATTGAATTTGGTATTTGCTCTAAGCGCACACACCATTCACTGTCCTTCCCACAATATTCTAACACCTCACTTAATGATACCAGCCAGGTGTTTGAACTTACAAAGTTATTGTTTTGTTTAAAATAAAATATTATGATAATATTATTTTAATCTTTAATGGTAATGGGTGGGAATCTGACGTCCACGGAAGCAAAGGACTTAACAGATTATTGTATTCACTGAACAGCATCCGAATATATAAAAACTTACGTTCAACAAAAAAGGAAGGACACTTTCTTCGGGTCAACTACGGTAAAGGAATAAACGCATCACAAAGGTGAAGTACAAGGGGAAGATTATGAAAGGCAATTGAATGTGTTCGGAGACGGGAGAAGATACGTCTTGGTACGTGAAGGACGGATGTGACGTACTATGTTTTGAGAGTTGAGAATTTGCGAGTGAGAATTCTCATGGTAATAGTTTTCAGGGATGTGAGTTTTGGAAGAGTGAGATCGTGGGAACAGAGTCAGTGAGAGCGGTGTGGGCACCCTTTGCAGACTACGAAGGCTGTAGGAGGCAGCGCGTCTCTTGTTCAGACGCAGGATGATGCCACTCGGCGACTCCCCCTTCCCCGTTTCTTCACTCCACGCGTCCGCAATTAACGTTTCGCGGAGATGAGTAGATGGAATTTTCCGAATGGGTGAACCGTGTGTAGTTTACTCACACTTCCCCGAACTCTGGAGAGGTCCTCCCACCCTCATCTTCCTCTCCAACTTCTTCTTGGAGCGCAGGCTTCCTTCCACGCGCTCCTGAAAGTAGTTCATGCTACTGACACAGCCAGTGGGTGGCAACGAGAGCTTGGAAGCATCTCATCCACTCCACCGAACGACCCCAGCACGCATCCCATCGATACATCCTTCAGACGATTGGATTCATCGACTCGCACTCTTCCTCCAATCAGTTCCATCGTTGTATCGATCGAACAATCTTCTTCTCGTCCTTGATCGTTTTAACGAACCAAGCCAAGAAAACTTATGTATCAAATATATTTGTTGGTATTAATAGCTATGTAAGAATATTTGAGCGTTACCCTATTTACATTTCTAGATTGGTTCTTCCAATTTCGAGAACAGTTTATTGTCCAGATTTTTTCGATCCTTGAAAGCAATATTATCTTTCATCCCTTTTCCAAGTGATTTACCAATTGGCTCAGAAATAACTTTAGCATACACATTTGACTTGTAAGATGGTTTGTGTTCCTCTTTATTAAAAGTTTTATTTTTTAATCCATTCTTATATAAAATGTTACTCACTAAGAATTTTGGAAAACCAAAATATTTCAATTTTTTTCCACAAGAGCAAGATTTTTCTGGTGAAATTTCTTGTCAGATAATTGAAGGACTCAACATTTTAGGCCTAATGCCGTATTAACTTTATGCATCAGAGGATGGTGTGATCTAAAATGTTGGTATCTATCTGATCTAGATGGTTTGTGGGACCAATCCACCTCAATTTTTCCATTATTGTTTCTGATCAACTCTGTAAAGAAATGACAATTTGTGATTTTCATTTTCGATAGCGAAATGTAATTTATTATAAATAAAATTAAATACAATAAGCAAAATATTGTTGATGCCTAAATATCGTTACAGCTAAGAGGGGATCATCAACATATTTTTAAATTATGGGACTGAGAAGGACACAGTTTGTGTGGCATCATCTAATACCATTTTCATATAGGAGCTATATGAAACAATATAGCTCCTTTAGTTCAGCAATAATAGGAGCTATAGGACTCCCCATAGCCACACCAGCAATCATTTAATAATACTACCTTTGTAGCACGAGTACCCCGACCCCCGGTTACAGCAAGCATCAAATAATTCTAAAAATTCCTTCTAGCTTCATTTAGTATTGGGGTTGATTTTTCCCAGTTTCGATTGATAATGCCCGCTGTCAATTCTAATGTTACATTGGCACACAAACTAATCACATCCAAGGAAACCAACTCATAATTTGTAGGTAATGTTTTTTATTCCGGAGTTCTTGAAATAGAGTCATTGATGTTGTAGGTAGCTGAAGTTAAGTGTAAATGAACGTCATCAACTTAGATTTCTTTCTTGTTTCTATTTCCCCTTTTGTATATTATTCTAAAATTAATTATTGTTTAGTTGTTGGGATCCCTTACCAATGCTCTATAGGTTGTGGTGTCCTCTAATAATCCTAACTTTTTGTCCTAATATTTCCCTTCTTTTCAACACATTTTATCCGATTTTAAAATCATTACATAGTCATGGTCTCTTAGAAACTGCTAAGCATTCTTAACTGCTTTGATTATTGATTAATAATAATTAATAATAATGATTAATATTAATGATATTAAGAAAATTAATTATATTGGTGCATGAGGCTCTAATCGACTCTCATAAACTCTTGTCTTTTAAGTCTGTCCTTTAACTGTTCAATAGACAGTGTCATAGCTGTATATGGTATCCCAAATTTAGGCTACAATGCTTATACATTTTGGATAACAATAAGAATGCTACAATCACTCAGATTTTTGGAACGATTATCTGATAAACCAGCATATAATGTTTTGTCTATGTAGTTATTATTTTCATAATTTAATTTTTTAGACTTGTTTTTTTTCTTAACCTCGCTGAAAGAATAACAAGATTTATGGTCATTTAATATACTACTAACGCAACATTGTTTAACGAGAAAAGATATCATTACAACATACCATAACTAAATATCTACAACAAAATTTACATGCCGTATTATTCTTTTAGCCCTGAGGAAGACAATAAATTTTTCGAAACGTTGGCTGAAAGAAAATGTGATTTAATTTAAGAACTTTGACCTTTGCTCAAGAACCTCTTTTATATATTTTATATCAAGGGTCATAAACTAAAATAATATTAAGAACGAGGGCACGGAAATAGGTCAAACATTTGAAGGACTGGACAATTCTCAGAAAAATGAGAAAAAGGTAATTGTCTTATGAGTTATGAAAATAAGAAATACCATATTAATTCTTAAATATTTTTATCTATAGAAATGTATGCGGACGGTTTTCTGTGAGAGTTATTTAGAACATAATAAATTTTTCTTTTTGGATCACTCTCCATTTGTTGTTACCAAAGAATCGAGGATGTAAACAATACTTTAGTTTTAAAACTGCGATTATTATTTTGAAATCCTACGGGTATTTTCATTTATAATATTTGCTGATATTGCGAAATAACTACTCTTTCACATGATGATCTACGCTCGTACAAATGGCGTGAACGAAAGTGAAATCCATCGGTCGCGAATGGCGAATCGTCCTTTAACTATTCAAGGGGCACGAAGTCAAACAAGAGTTCAATATTAAAAGCAGAAAGTTAGTATTCGTTTGTCATTTTAAAAATCGATTAAAATGCATAAATATTATAAAAATAAGCGACAAAAATTACGATACTTTTGTTTTCATCCGAACAATTTCATTTTCAGTACATGTGTTTCAAATCCTGTAAAAATTTAATTACTAATTAATAATAAACGATGATTTTCCCTGAGTTGAATTTGACATCAAGTGGCCTCCCGCAGTTTCCAACCACTGCCTTACCTAGGATCCCATAACTTATATCCGGACACGTAGACCTAAAGCTTGCGTTGTACATCACACTGCTCCAATACTTACACATAAGGATTGAAGGAGCCATAATTTACAACTTCATAGAGGGAGAAGAAGCATGACAGAATTCTGTGTTTCTCCTAAATGGAGACATGGGTGAAGGCGTCAAATACTTTGCCCTATAAATCTCCGAGTTTCCCCAAGCGTTGCAGGCTCTTCAATTCGCATTGCCCCGTGATTGACAAGCGAGGAACGGTGAGCTTTGTCCGAGAAATTCAACTCGTCAAAGAATAGAACTCCGGGATGGCACACTTCCAACAGGGAGATTAAACAAGAGTTCTTGATTCAGGCACAAACTAAATCAATATGTCAGAACGGTATCAGGAAGGAAGAAGATAAATGGTATTTTGTTGGCAATAACATACCGCGATGGCATGTTTCACCTACCCCATGAGGGTAGGTAACAAATATTCAATTACCTTGAAGCCAAGTTATTTTGAAGGACGTCAACTGCTTAATAATCCTTATTACTCCAAATACGGTACTTGCACAATATAACTCTTTTAAATAATTAAATATATCTACCGAATGGATAATAATTAAACGATCTTAAAATGAAGGATCACAAAAATATATGTCGTAATAGTTTCTTTAACACAGAGGAAACCACTTACGGGCGTTTCACATATTGAATAACTTTTTAACTTCTCTACAAAATTGTACAAACTTTTCTAAAAAAACACTCTCCTACACACAACGTATTTCAGATGAGTTTTCGTTATTGATAAAAAATAGATAATACGAACTGAAAGATTCAGCTGATAATTCACTTTTCAAAGTAAAATTAAGTTGAATAAATTTATAACTGTTCATTAATAATAATAATAATAATAATAATAATAACAATAAAGAAGTCAAAATAGAAAGAGGAATCTTCCAAGGAGATAGTCTGAGTGCCCTTTGGTTCTGCATGGCCATGAATCCATTATCACAATTACTCCGAGCATCTGGACATGGATTCAAGATTACTGCAAGGGACTCTAATTTCGTCCTGAGTCACCTACTCTACATGGATAACATTAGACTGTATAGTTCAACGGAAAATGGAATGAGGTATGCCCTGAAGGTTTTAGAAAACTTCTCAGGAGATATAAAAATGAAATTTGGTTTGGAAAAATCTAGAATGGTCACTTTAAGAAAAGGAAAAGTTACGCCAGGTAAAGATCTTTCCACACTAGATGCTGGAGTAATTCGGTCAATGGAAATAGGTGAAGAATATAAATACCTCGGATTTGCCCAAGCTAGAGAACTTGAACACACAAAAATAAA
Organism: Laupala kohalensis; assembly: GCA_002313205.1. NCBI lineage: Eukaryota > Metazoa > Arthropoda > Insecta > Orthoptera > Trigonidiidae > Laupala > Laupala kohalensis. The sequence goes on along the minus strand of NNCF01128081.1, from coordinate 342,530 downwards.
GAACTGCCTTATGAACATCTTTAAGACACGAGTAATTAAACTGCTGAGGACATAAATTGCTGATGTTTAAATGGTATCAACTTGTGCAGAGCTGTAAACATCTATGCAATGCTAGCGATTACCTATTCATTTGGAGTAATCAAGTGGAGCGATACAGATCTGCAAGATATAGCTCGATCAACAAGAGTTGCATTTACAAAACAAATTTCATGGCATCCAAAATCTGATAAAGAGAGATTTTACCTACCAAGAAAAAAGGATGGAAGAGGAATTCTTGTTATACAACAACTATTTAAGAACACTTGTAGCAAAACTTCCCGATTATTTATTTACCAAGGTAAATGAAAATTATCTGCACAGAACAGTGGTGAAAGCAGATTGAAATTATATACCACTTAACCTCACATCACGAGATGAGTTCCCGAGCGTTGTAGAGCGAAATGAGACCCAATTATTAGAGAGTTGGAGTAGTAAAGTCATCCATTGAAAATATATCTACCAACTAAATAAGGCAAAAGTAGACAGTAAAGCTTCAAATGCTTGGCTCGCAAAGTGTGTTTTCTAAGAGAGAGAATTATGCTAGTAATTCAGGATCAAGTGATTCCGACATTAAACCACAGGAAATACATCATAGGCGAGGAAATTCCATCGAATAAGTGCAGAAAGTGTAACTCCACCAATGAAACGATTGACTACATAATAACCGGTTGCTCAGCGTTAGCCCCGAATGACTACTTGGAGAGAGACAATATGGTGGCTGCTACTGTACATCAAAAACTCGCGGTTGCTCACAATGCACTAAACGAAGTGAATCCAGTATACGTGTACAAACCTGAAGCAGTTATTAAAAATGAATAAATCAAGTTGTACTGGGATAGAGAAGCAATAACGAATCGGACCTTGCCTTTCAACAAGCCAGACATAATAGTAATAAAGAAAAGGAGTAAAGAAACCTTTATAACTGACATTTGAATCCCATTAAGCAACAACATGTCCAAGAAACATGAGGAGAAGGTAACCAAATATTTAGATCTGGCCGCAAAGATACGAGAGATGTGGAATCAAGAAAAAGTCACTACTATTCTGCTTTTTATCTCTGCTACTGGAGTCATCCCCAAGAAACTCTATGAAGGGTTAAGGCTGTTGGGACTGCTTCCCAGTACCTACGAAAAGATGGAGAAATATGTGGTGCTAGGTACATGCTCTATAGTTCGGAGATTTTTAGACAATACTATAAGCCAAACATAATGCCTTGGTGATATACCCGCATTATGTATTATTTAACCAGTGAAAACTGAGGTTCATTTAAATAACAACAATAATAATAGTAATAATAATAATAATGAAACTACTGAAGAAAGTTTTATTTATATGGAGTGATTAGAGTTTTGGAAAAATTATAGCCTTTTAAAGGATGGAAAGAACAATGACTTTTTATTGAAAATGATTTTCAATAAACTTTGATGTATTTCCACTACGGTATACTTTACTTGAAGTGATAATAAATTGTCTGTTTGAATATATCGGTATTTATCAGTACTACTATGCAGACGTAGGTGGACAGCTAATGATTTTTTATTATTTGGAAAATATAAATCGTTTGGTGTATGAAAATATGAGAAAGTACTTCCTGAGGGAAAATTTATCCTGGACGTTTCACTACCAATTTTCGTTTTACCTTTACCTTGATTAAATGCACCTGTAACTTATTTTATTACAAATACAATTGTGGGTGTTGGTTCATTCTCTTTGTAAACTTATCACGCATAGTCACACAGATACACACAATTATTGCGCACAATGAAACACGTGCGTAAAACGTTGTTCTTCACAAAAAATTAATACAAAACTAATTAATAAAAATATACAGCAACGGCTGGTTTCCTTATTCGGTGGAGTTTTTCAGCGGGAACGAAATTTTCAAAGAGGAAAATGAAATTATCCCATGTTGAAAATCGAAGTTTGCAGCCATATTGCCCATAAAATTGCACGTCTCTCTACCGTGAATCAGGTTTCAGTCTACGAATTATTTAAAATAAACTAATTATAATTTCTTTAAATAAAATTAATGAATTCAAATGAGTTCCACTCTAAAATTACAAAGTATTCGTCAACTGCTTCGTGCAAAAATTGCAAACGTTTTAATTTAATTAAAAACTCAATAAGAAGAAATCTAATTAAATTTCTTTATTCAGCTAACGTATTAAACTGGGATCATTTTTCAGTGTTACGGTAAAGGCGATTTTCCATCGTAACATACATCTACCTACAAATGTGGTAATTTAGTCATCACTTCGCTTGCAGTGTTTTAGACACTGTCATGTATCCGGAGTCTGTGGTCAATTCTGGGAGTGGTTTGGATAAAAATCAGTAGAGAATTCTTCAACATTCTGCAGGAAGAACAAAGCATTCTTTGTTTCTCTGGACACACGCGAGGAGTGGCGAGAAATATATTTGTTTTGCTAAGCGTACCAGGCCACGAGTCCCGAACTATCGGTGACTTGCAGAAGGAATGTTCTGTTCACATGAAGATGTGGTTGCTAGTCACTTGCCAGAGTTATGAAGGATCTGCTTTAGTCGCAAAAATTTGCTTTATTATTTCTCTAATGACAAACATTCCTCATCAGTGTATAATAAAACTTGAAATATTTTAAAATTACAGTGCAATTTTAAATTACAATCTAAAATTTTAAGTAATAATAATAATAATAATAATAATAATAATAATAATAATAATAAATTTACTGTCAAAAAACAGTACAAACTGCGTATGACCACGTGGAGGAAAAAAAACTAATTTACTCTCCGGAAGCAAGCAAGGGACCATCCCATCAATTCCGAAAAAGGGCCCTAAGGCAGAGGCGGATTCAAAAAATTCAGCAAAAATTCCTAGATAAGATAAAAAGTTAGCTGCGAGTTATAATACTAATAGAATGTCAATATGTTTGTAATTTTAAGCAAAAAATTACATGTAAGTTATTATCGAACTATAGATTATTCTGAGTATAGTGCTTAAAAATTGAAATAACACTAAATTCACGATTTATTGTTACAATAGACCCGCCCCTAGACAAAGCCTAGAGAACCTGTATGATAAATCCGCCTCTACCCGAAGGAAAACCGGAGAAAAACCCGGGCCAGGATGGGGCTACAGAATTTATGTACACAAACGTGCCAATGTTGAGTACACATAAAACTAAATTAATATGAGCCATAAGACAACACAATCATGCAAGAAAATAGTTTTTGAAATTGTTATAAGTTGTTTAAAAAGTACTACAGCAATGGCGTGATAAAGCACAAGACGAATTTAACTTTTGTTAAAATCAATAAATTCTTTTACAGTGTAGAAGCACTGGTGCAGGAGGTAGTTTTTAACCGCGGATTTGAAGATATTCAATTTCATAATATCTTTTATATTCTTGGGCAGGGAATTATATAGAACGATTCCCGAATGGTATGGTCCCTTTTGGCAAAGAGTGGTTGACACTCTAGGGCGATGAATATTACTACTATTGCGTGTATAGTGTTCGTGAACGAGACTGTTTCGTATAAAGCAAGGGTGGCACTTCAGTAATTCGGACTTAACAAACACGACTGTTTCATAAATATAAATGCAGGGAAGTGTTAATATATTTAATTCCTTGAATAAAGGTTTACAAGAGTTTCGGGGGTGAGATTTACAAATTATCCGAACTATCCTCTTCTGAATTCTGAAAGTTTGAATACTCTGACCGGAATTACCCCAGAAGGTAATGCCGTAACGTAAATGGGAGTAAACGTTTGCAAAATATACGCAACGGGAAATACGTGGACTAACTGCGTTAACTAAGATTCGGAATGCGTAACACAATTTGCTTAATTGGGAATTAAGATTGTCAATGTGACAATTCCATTTGAGGTTGTCTTGAATATGGAGACCTAAGAATTTTGTATTTGTAACAGTTTTTAATTGTGTTCCGTTTAAAGAAAGAGAAACCTGGGGTAAAGATTTTGTGATACTATTGTGAAATGACATAGACACTGTTTTGTCAGTGTTTACAATGAGACGATTTGCATGGAACGAAGTCGAAAGGTTAGACAAAACTTTTTGAGCATTGGCGTGTTTACATAGTAAATTAGTGTCATCAGCAAAAAGGACCATTTTGCAATCTGATGAGGAGAATGACATGTCGTTCACATACAATAAAAACAGTATAGGGCCGAGAATTGATCCTTGGGGTACTCCGCAAGTAAGTGGCTTTGTTTCTGAAAGACAACGCTCAAGTATTTTATTTTTAGTATAGGATATTTCTACTTGTTGATATCTATCTTTTAAATAAGAAGTTAGCCATTGATGTGGAAGTCCACGAATGCCTAAAGAATGCAATTTGGTAAGGAGAATTCCGTGATCGATGACATCGAATGCTTTGGATAAGTCAAGAAAAACACCCTGAGGATTTTCTCCACTGTCTAGAGATGTGGTAACATCGTTTAAGAAGGAAAATATGGCGCTTGTAGTGGAAAAGGATTTCCTAAAACCGTGTTGATCATCAGAGAGAATGTTATTTTTTGATAAAAAATCTAGAAGACGCTTATTGAATAATTTTTCTAGGATTTTTGAGAAAGTGGGTAGTGGAGATATTGGTCGGTTATTTCCAATATTAAGTTTGTTACCTTTCTTGTGTAAAGGTTTCACTTTAGCTCTCTTAAATATGTTGGGAAACACCCCTTCCGATAAAGAACTATTAAAAGTATTTACGAGTGGATTTAATATAGCGTGGACGAAGATTTAACAATAAACTCAGGTATATCATCTATGCCTCGTGAAAATTTGTTTTTTAAGGATCATCGATCACGGAATTCTCTTTTCAAAATTGCATTCTTTAGGCATTCGTGGAATTCCACATCAATANTTATTTAAAAGATAGATATCAACAGGTAGAAATATCCTATACTAAAAATAAAAAACTTGAGCGTTGTCTTTCAGAAACAAAGCCACTTTCTTGCGGAGTACCCCAACGTTCAATTCTCGGCCCTATTCTGTTTTTATTGTATGTGAACGACATGTCATTCTCCTCATCAGATTGCAAAATGGTTCTTTTCGCTGATGACACTAATTTACTATGTAAACACGCCAATGCTCAAAAAGTTTTGTCTAACCTTTCGACTTGGTTCCATGCAAATCGTCTCATTGTAAACACTGACAAAACAGTGTCTATGTCATTTCACAATAGTATCACAAAATCTTTACCCCAGGTTTCTCTTTCTTTAAACGGAACACAATTAAAAACTGTTACAAATACAAAATTCTTAGGTCTCCATATTCAAGACAACCTCAAATGGAATTGTCACATTGACAATCTTAATTCCCAATTAAGCAAATTGTGTTACGCATTCCGAATCTTAGTTAACGCAGTTAGTCCACGTATTTCCCGTTGCGTATATTTTGCAAACGTTTACTCCCATTTACGTTACGGCATTACCTTCTGGGGTAATTCCGGTCAGAGTATTCAAACTTTCAGAATTCAGAAGAGGATAGTTCGGATAATTTGTAAATCTCACCCCCGAAACTCTTGTAAACCTTTATTCAAGGAATTAAATATCTTAACACTTCCCTGCATTTATATTTATGAAACGGTCGTGTTTGTTAAGACCGAATTACTGAAGTGCCACCCTTGCTTTATACGAAACAGTCTCGTTCACGAACACTATACACGCAATAGTAGTAATATTCATCGCCCTAGAGTGTCAACCACTCTTTGCCAAAAGGGACCATACCATTCGGGAATCGTTCTATATAATTCCCTGCCCAAGAATATAAAAGATATTATGAAATTGAATATCTTCAAATCCGCGGTTAAAAACTACCTCCTGCACCAGTGCTTCTACACTGTAAAAGAATTTATTGATTTTAACAAAAGTTAAATTCGTCTTGTGCTTTATCACGCCATTGCTGTAGTACTTTTTAAACAACTTATAACAATTTCAAAAACTATTTTCTTGCATGATTGTGTTGTCTTATGGCTCATATTAATTTAGTTTTATGTGTACTCAACATTGGCACGTTTGTGTACATAAATTCTGTAGCCCCATCCTGGCCCGGGTTTTTCTCCGGTTTTCCTTCGGGTAGAGGCGGATTTATCATACAGGTTCTCTAGGCTTTGTCTAGGGGCGGGTCTATTGTAACAATAAATCGTGAATTTAGTGTTATTTCAATTTTTAAGCACTATACTCAGAATAATCTATAGTTCGATAATAACTTACATGTAATTTTTTGCTTAAAATTACAAACATATTGACATTCTATTAGTATTATAACTCGCAGCTAACTTTTTATCTTATCTAGGAATTTTTGCTGAATTTTTTGAATCCGCCTCTGCCTTAGGGCCCTTGATCGGAATTGATGGGATGGTCCCTTGCTTGCTTCCGGAGAGTAAATTAGTTTTTTTTCCTCCACGTGGTCATACACAGTTTGTACTGTTTTTTGACAATAAATTTATTATTATTGAATTGGGTATGTGGGTGGATNAGTGAGAATTAAACAAACTTGCGATGTCCTGAGGATTTGATACGTTTTTGCCATCGTTTAGTAAAGAAACATTTTCTTCGCGATTTTCAGAAGTTGACGTGTAATTGTTAGCAATATTCCATATGGATTTCACCCGGTTGTTCGATTTTAGTATATGCCTGTCGTTTTCCATAACTTTAGCTGCATAGACTACTTTTCGGAGAATAGTCTTATATTTACGAAAATAATTATGGAATTCGGGTGGCTGGTTATAGCGTTTTGAAAGATAATATAAACGGCGTTTGTTTTTTGAAGAAATTCTTATCCCTTGGGTGATCCATCTATTGTATTTCTTTGTGTTAATTAACTTGCGTTTTATGGGAAAGCTAGAGTTGTAATGTTTTAGGATTATTTAGATAAATACATTGAATTCGTCGTCGGTGTTTTGGCAATTGTAAACATCTTTCCATGTTTCTTCATGCAAATAATTTATAAATATGGATTTATTTATGTCAATAAACTCTCTTGTAAATTTGTAAAGGATTTTAAGCGGTTTTAGTGTATTATTAATAGTCAATACTTGAGCAAGGTGATCACTGTATCCGGCGATAAACACTTCAGAGAGATACGAGTTTCCATTGTTGACTATAATTTGGTCTAGCAATGTTTGAGATGAGCCGGAGAGGCGAGTGAGGCCGTTTATCGTAGTAATAAGGTTGAAGGAGTCGATAAGATTCTTGAATCGATTAACTGGTGAATGTGCAGAGTCGGATGTGCTCAAGAAATCGATATTGAAATCACCACATATAACGATAGATTTAGTAGATTTATGTGCGATATGTTCTTAAACATTTTCGAAGTTCCGAGAAAATATGTAAGATCTGATTGAGGTCTATAAATACACAAAACAACAATACCGGTGTCGGTCAGATTAAATGCAGAAATTTCGAACATACTATCTACGCAGAAATTCTCGTAGCCTGTCAGTGGAGAAGATAAAATATCATTACGAACGTAAATACACGTACCTCCGTGGGGATTTTTGCCTTTAAAATTTTGCCGACATTAAGAACTTGCTTAATAATAATTAGAAATAGCAGTATCGTTGATGTAGTTAGTTGTAAGCCAATGCTCTGTGAGGCATAGCAAATCAAATCGTCTTTCCTGTACCAGAATTTCAATGTCTGTCAATTTGTTTGAAAGGGTTTGTACATTATGATGAAATATTATTATTTTATTTTCGGAAAGAGTTTGTGATTCACGTGAAATGGAATCGACGTTAGATTGTGGAGAGGAATTTGAAATTGGTACAGCTTCTAGTTCCGGATCAAGCCCGCACACAGCATCTGAACGCGATTGTTACCTTCCGAGTACCGCATCGTACTCCTGAGCGCAAGTTGTAACGGTGTATGGGGGCGACAGTAGGAATAGATGTTGACGTGGGAGATGAGGAAGCAGTAGGTGAAAGAACGGGGACAGGAGAAGAAATGGGTGTGGAGATAGGAAGAGGAAATGGTGATGAGGTAGGAGCAGAGGGAGGTGGAGATGAAGTAGAAGTAGAGGGAGATGGAGGAGGAGATGAGGTACGTGCAGGAGGAGGTAATGGAGCAGGTGGATGTTGTGAGGTCAGATGTGAAGCTAGGAGAGAACCGAAGAGCTGTTTCCTAGACGGTCTCAGGTGTAAACCGTGCTGGGTAAAGTCCTTGGCAGTCAGGTGTGGTTGCAAATCAAAAAATGTGATTTTTGTGTCTGCCAGGTGATGTTTTAGGGAGATGTTTGCCAGGTTAATTTCGTGGTTTATTTGTGGAACGTTGAAGCGTGGAGGCAGGCTAGAGAGCACTATGTTTGTTTGCAGGGAGGCCATTTTTAGTTTTTGTAGATGTTCAGACGCGTTGAAATGACCACCCAAGTTAATATCGTTCTGCCCACCTATGATGATTGNATGATTACTGTGTCCCGCTCAGTGAGTTTTTTAGTGTAAGTGTCCAGTTCTCGAATAACTTCAGCCAAACGAGCGTTTGGCTTAAAGAAACCGGAGACTGAGAACTAGCTAGGAAGAAATCCACGCAATACGGAGGACATCTGACGACCGTGCGAATCAGCTAGTATGAGCACGTTTGATTTCTGCGTGGAAGTGTTGGTATCATCTCTGGATAGCACTACTTTACGTGGTTTTGGGCGGCTGTGCTTACCAGTGCGTGGTGTGCGAACAGGTCTGGGTACTGAACGGGACGGTAACCGAGTAGGTAATGGAGGAAACAGGGACATGTCATCTAACACATTAAACCTATTCTGAGTGAAGTGTTGGGGTGGTGCATGAGTCATTGGTCTAAACGGGTGGTAGCAGTTGAAAGGACGGTGAGAATTCGTAACTGTAGTCCAACCGCCGATCGTTTTCTTATTGATCTCTTCCAGCGCACCGATTCGTGTGTCAATATAATGTACCAAGTTATTGTACGCGTTCTGAAGATCAGCTTTGAATGAGTTGAGGAATGCGATAGTGTCCATTGTTGTGAGAAAGTTAGCAACTTCACGACAAAAGCAAATGAGAATACACGAAAACTGACAACTAACACTGAATGAAGGATGCTAGTATAATAATAAATTTATTACTACGGAAGTTACAAATAAGATAATAAATAAATTAAATATACAAACACACCGACGACAAAAATGATTGAAATAATTATTTAGGGCGACCACTGGAGATTAATTAATTCGACAATAACTACCGTACATTGTGTTAAAATGTAAATGAATACGAAAGAATCAAGAAAATCGAATTGTAAAATGATGTAATAATTCTATGAAATTATGACGACGAAAACTTGGGTGCAACAATGAGGCAGGGTTTAAATAAGTTAAAAAAAATCGACAACTAAAATAATTTAGGATAACTGCAGATAAATTAATTTGATAATAACTAAGGCAATATTATGTTAGATTGTAATAAATAACTACAAAAAGATCACGAAACAAATGGTAAAATATTGGAATATTTCTATTTACGACGACGAAACTTGAGCAGTGCAACAATAGAGTACGTTATTTTCAAGTTAATAATGATGTAATAGTATATGCACCAGACAATTTAAATACAGCAAAATAATTATTTTTTATGCACCAAGAAGTTAAATTTATGATTCCGTTTATACTTACGTAAACTTTATCACACCTTTGAATGAAGCGCTTGAAAACAATATGAATTTATATATGGTCCGTTGGGTTTGAAAACCTTAGGAAATGTTTTTAGTGTTTTTTCACTTAACACTCACACAGAACAAAGAATTTTACACTACAATGAAAGTTAGAATCTAAATACAACTACTGAATCACAAAAAACTCGGAAAAATAAAATAATTAGAAAGATTAAACTGAAAAACAGAGAGAGCTCATTCACAACCGCAGCTAACGCCAGGAGCAGGCTAGCCAATATCTAATAATAATCAATTATGAAATAATCAATTATCAATAAAAATCAATTATCTAATAATACCAATTCTTTTGACAAAAATAACAGAAAATAAATACAAAACGTTAAAATTAATTAAATTTTCACTAATACTTTCGTTTATGAGGGTATATGACGTTTTTCGATCTCAAATTCATCCGAACCTTTCCGTTTCATTTTCTCTTTTGCGCGATAATACCGGGAAACGCCTAAACACTCAGATTTATGAGTTGCAGCACTGCATGTTCTCATAGCTATTCATATTCATTGGTGGAGTGTAGATCTCGACGAGTTTTTATTCATGGAAACAAATTCCTCTGTACGTATTTCCCTCTAGAATTTGTTGGGACTCCCAACTTTGTGTATCTGATATCCGATCGTGTAAATTAAAAAGGTGAACCACGTTTCCAATTCATTTTGCAATAAACAAACTAGTATGCTACACGGATAACATTGTGTGGGACGTAGTGCAATACGATGAAAAATGTGTCTCGAAATATGACATACTTTTCGCCCATATTTTCCATTGTGTGAGATAAAACGAATTTCAAATTAGATTTTTAACCGATCATAAATGCATTGTCAACGTAAGTAAGTTTTAATCAAATACTTGGTAAAAGTTAGTATCTTCTCAATACTTGTACAACTCAATATTAATTTAACTCAATCTTTGCTGACACGTTTACAGAATAAGGCAGAATAATAAGTACGTTCATAATATGATAATAATAATAATAAATTTAATGTCAAAAAACAGTACAGACTGCGTATGACCTCGTGGAGGACAATAAACTAATTTACTCTCCGGAAGCAAGCAAGGGACCATCCCATCAATTCCGATCAAAGGCCCTAAGGCAGAGGCGGATTCAAAAATTTCAGCAAAAGTTCCTAGATAAGATTAAAAGTTAGCTGCGAGTTATAATACATATATAATGTCAATATGTTTGTAATTTAACGCAAATGTGTTTGTAAATTTACATGTACAAGTTATTATCGAACTATAGATTATTCTGAGTATAGTGTTTAAAAATCATAAGAATTTAAATAACACTAAATTCACGATTTATTGTTACAATTAACACGCCCCTAGACAATNAGGAAAAACGGAGAAAAACCCGGGCCAGGATGGGGCTACAGAATTTATGTACACAACCGTGCCAAAGTTGAGTACACATAAAACTAAATTAATACGAGCCATACGGCAACACAACCATGCAAGAAAATAGTTTTTGAAATTGTTATAAGTTATTTAAAAAGTGCTACCGCAATGGCGTGATAAAGTACAAGACGAATTTAACTTTATTAATGACAACAATGCCAAATACCGAACGAAAATATCACACATAAAAATACGGCAGTTGTTAGCCTCTTACAATTATAAGTGTCTCCGATTAATTTTAATGATACTTGTAGCTTCCCCTACAACTGAAGTCATTAATTTCATTTGGGAAAAATTGCAATCTACACGCATACATCCTAAAATAAATTCGATGTCCATGACGAATGATGAATTATATAAGCTGGAAAACATGATAGACATAAAATAACACATTTTTGAAAGTAAATAACACTGAAGCTTCGTTTCTATGGTTTCACAAACATAATATAATTTTATTTTATTTCGCATCTGATACGTCAGTAAAACCTTCGTTAGAATACGATACAGCTTTTCGAAAGCGCTCTGATTGCGAATATAACGCTGATGTAAGAGCTTTATATTATCGTAATGAAACCCGAAGAAGATTAATGAGATAGCTACATCGTGACATACAAAGATAATCACGTCCAACGCCGAACCTGAAGATAAGCAAGTTGTGACTCTTCGTTATAATTGAAACCACTCAGGACGCATTCATTAATCACAAAATTATTTTCTCTTATATCTTCCTCTTAACTTCTTTAAAATAGCTTCTAAACCTTCTTCTAAGCCATTACTTCCCTTTGCTTATTACAAGGAAGATTCGGAATTGTTCGAAACTCCGCTATCTTGTGGAGGGAACGCTGCGAGTCAAAAGTTAACGGGATACGATGAACGCTGTAGCTTCTCCGCATGGATATAAACCCGCATAAAGCGGGAACAGTAAACTTTTATCTCTTAGAAGATAGTCAACGCTTTCTTGTACAACGATTTCGAAGCGGCTTAATCCCTGGATTCTCCCTCAGAAATTAGCGGAAATACTCTTAAGAAGGCGAACATTATTTGTCACAATGCGACAACTTTTGTGTTAAGAGATGATGAATCTGGGAAGAAAAATAATAAGATATAGTTGAAACTTAATTTATGGCATTAAGCATTGGATGGGTTTTAGCGCGATTTTTTCCGCGGTGCCGTCGCTTCACTTCGCATAATGCAATCATCGAATCCCTTGCACCAGCAATTTATACTGCAGAATGGGGTGCAAAAAAGTGGATTGCAGACATGATAAAGGACGCAGTGACGAGATAAGAAAGAGGACAAGAAGGCACGAGGACTCAATAATGAGATTTAAGTGCGAGAGTGAGAAAAAGAAAGAGTTAACGATAAGGAATGATTGGCTATATATATATATATATATATATATATAT
>NNCF01128081.1:256551-330004 GCA_002313205.1 Laupala kohalensis | reverse complement strand
TATATATATATATATATATATATATATATATATATATATATATATATATATATATATGTGTGTGTGTTAATGAGCAACAGAAAGAAAAACACAAAAATCACTCACAAATTTCACGGAACTATTTCGGCATTCAGCCTGAGGCAGTTAGGCAAAGTAGGAAATATTCTTAGCATTTCTCACTTTGCCTAGACATTGTGCATATTACCGAGGCATTGTTAACATACCCCAAAGAGAAACAGGTATAGCTAGTAATACAAAATATTCGAGTTTAAAATAGAACGAGTATTATTTCATTAATTTCTCTGTATTTTTCTGAGTAATTTCACGAATAAACACATTTGACTTCGGAATGTCACTAAGTGGAAACAATATAAAAAATCACAAAAATGAACAATAATCAATCGAAAATTTTCTGATACTAATTACTGTACTGCCTAAAACTAGACAGTATTTTCAAGCTTCAGCTGATCTGATGGTGGAGGTAGGAGGTATGTCGTATGTTGTATTAATGCTTGGTGTATTTATGCCTGTGTTGAATTACTAAATATAAGGATGAAATGTGTTATACAGAAAACTATAATGGGTTGCATCGCACGAAAAGGTCACTATGTCTATCAAGTAGTGGTTTCATGTCTTATCAGGCTATATTTTCGGTTACAATTTCATTTTTTATCAATTATCCCGCAACACACGTCGCTAGCGTCAGCGGCGACTGTGGCACAAGTTAGTTAACACGCTCGTAAAATCGAAATTATTCATCCAAATATTACGGTTGGAAGAAGTTTTCATCTTCCATAAATGCACAAAACAAAGAAAATGTATCTGTAAAATCTCAGCTCGATCGGAAACGAGAATCTCATGATGGAGGTGAGAGGTGAGCACTGGAGTTTCTTAATAACAACTGGTACGACCAAGGAAGCTGTTCAGAGGAGTAGAAACTTATGGAGAGGGAGTATCTACAAAAAACATCGTCAGTTAGGAAGTACAAACCCGTTATGAGCACTGTCAGTCGGTGACCTAAAGATGTTTCTACTCCTGCATAGAGTCTCCTTGGGTACGACAGTCTAGTTGTGGTTCTTTCGACAAATCAATAAGCAATATATAATACAGTGCTTCAAAATGAATATCGGAGTTTTGAGGCTTTGTAGAATGTATTGCATAATGTAACGAGAAGTAGAACAATATTTCGCTTCATACAAATACTACAATTATATGGAACAGTATTAATTCTTTTTGTAAAATCAATTTTCCTTTGCTGAACCAAGAACTTAACACTAACTGAGAAAAACGGCAGAGAATTAACCCCATAAATTTTAAGAATGTAGAAATTTCTAATAATTACAGCGTAGTAAGTAACCCTTCGGCAGGAGGTGAAGTCCAGAACAGGAGGCGATGTATTCGCGAAAATAAATTCTACCTTTTTTTTACTATTATACGTTAGTCACTTAAGTATAAGCAATGCTGGAAATAAAAATTGTTTCCTACGCACTATGTATACTCCTGGAAATACAAAAGGGCTCAGGAAAATATTTTAAGTCCCGCGCACTTGGACATTTGGAGCAGTTATGTTTGCAACGTCACGTCTCTGCGACGGGGAAAAATCTCCTTACTTTCATTCGACCAATCGTAGGCAAACTTGAAACTGCTTCCATATTTGGCAGACCAATAGAAGACTAGTACTGGCGAACATACCCTTATTAAATCATAACGGGAGAAAATGTTTTATTAAAGAAATATTTTGTAAATTTTGATTATTCACATTTCGGACTTCCATAACAAAAAATATTCTGAATATTCTTAACTTCAATAAACTTTATCATTCTCCATATTTCAATGACATCTCAAGATTCGTTTTCGCACAACGCCTTTCTAGAGAATGTAAAAAGATATTAGAGTTTCTGTAAAAAAGGTTGCGTCTTACTGTAATATCCAAATTCTATGATAAATACAATATTGATATCATCTCCAGATATCGTATGTATGTTGTAAAATTCGAATCAGGAATTACTTATAAATATTTCTATAATTTCTGAACTTTATAGAGTGGCGTAATTAACTCAAAGCTCATTGGCATGAAGTGAATTGTATTGTCTATCGTAAATTCACATTAATTGTAATTCTTTTATGCTATTCTTATGTATCAATCGGAATTCAAGAATTACAGAAAACAATTGTATAAAATATGAATGAATAACACTAAAGGTTAATTCTAGTGATACCATTCATAATGTTACCACATAAAGAAGAAATGTATTCACACAGATTGACTAAGATTATCGCACAATTAAACATCGCATTTCAATAATGGTGCAGTTAAGTAATTTACCAATATTAGAAAAATATTCCAGAATGTGGTATAGGCGAGATAACCTTAACATCTGTCGTGGGAGGAAATGCTCCGACATCACCAGAATGGCAAAAGGCGGTCCGGAGTCTTGAGATAGCAACCCTGTCGCCAGACTAGAGATCTTTGGGTTAATAACTCATGGAAACCCGAAATTACACCTATTTTCAAATAGTCAAATAGAAAGAGCCGAACTGATCTGTTGACGAATATTGGCAAAAGGAAAAGGTATACGATTTGGCCAGTGGAACGATCGAACTTTGTATCAGGTTGGTAGACTAACCCAAATGTCAAAAGAAATGGAAAACTATCGTCTGGAACTTCTTGCTGTAAGCGAAGTTCGATGGAATCAATACGGAGAAATTAGAACTAGGAAATGACAACAATTCCTATATTCCGGTATGGAAAGAGCAGATGATATTCTCCAAGCTGGAGTTGGAATACTACTTAGTAAAAGGTTCAATGAGGCACTCCTAAGCCTGGTCCCCTGTATCGGAGCGTATAATTACAGCAGGAATTAACCGCAGAGAACAGAAACTGTCGGTTATTCAATGTTATGCTCCTATTGAAGAAGTAGGATGTGAAACAAAATGTGCATTTTGTGATAAAATTGGTGGAAATCTTGTTAAAGGTAAAAGAAAAGTGACTTAGTGGTATTGACGGGGGACTTTAATGCTAAAGTAGGCGTAAATAAAAAACATTGAACGTATCATGGGTAAAAATGGTATTGGAGAGAGAAATGAGAATGGTGAGCTGCTGGTAGAGGGCTGTGGTAAATGTGATCTTAAAATACGAGGTACCCTATTCCCACACAATGTATGTCATATTGTTACGTGGGTGTCACCAGACAACAAAATGAAAAACCAGATTGATCATATATGCATTAGCTCAAAATTTAATAAGTCGCTCCTAGATGTCAGAAATCGCAGAAGAGCTGACATAAACATTGATCATTTCATAACTGCTAGCATCCGAGTGAAGACTATGGCTAGCAAGAAACCTGAACAGAGAAAGAGAACATATTTCATTGAAAAGTTGAAGGACCCACAACAGAAGAGGAAATTATTGTGAGAGAAAATATAGAGAGAAAAGAGACAGTAGAAGAACTTCCAACTGTTGAAGGTAATGTGGAAAAACATTAAAGACATTTTCAATGCGACTGGAAAGGAATGCCCGGACTACAGAACGAGAGACACAAAGGACTGGATGTCAGCAGACTCATGGAATAGCATACAAGAAAGGAAAAACGTTAAAAATGTACTAAACAACTGCGAGAATAAAGATACATAAAAGTTGCTATCTCAACAATATCGAGATCTAGATAAAATGGTAAAACGAAAAACAAGAAGAGACCACAGGGCACAAATAGTGAACCTGGCGGAGGAAGCGCAAGGAGCAGCACAATAAAACGTTCAGAAAGAGATATATCTGATTATCTGCGAACTATCAGGCGAGAGAAGATCCAACAAAGTACCCGTACATGACAAGTTTGTTAAAGCTTTGTGTATAGTGGAGAAACAATTGTAAAGATGGAAAGAGCATTTTGAGGAACTGCTTTCCACAGAATATGAAAATAGTGGCACTACCACTGAGTGCACCGAGAATGTGACAGTCATGAATTTGGATATTGATACGAGTGCCCCAACCCGAAGAGAGATTATTGCTGCTCTGAAGAAAAGGAAAAATGGGAAAGTCCCGGGAAAGGACGGAATTCCAGTTGAAATTTTGAAAGTTGACATAACCTCTTCTGCTCAGTTACTTACTGCATTATTCCGCCAAATATGGGTTGAAGAACAATACCCACAGGAATGGAAAGAGGGAATTGTGGTGAAAATACCAAAAAAGGAAGGTCTGAGGGAGTGCAAGAACTGGAGGGGTATAACGCTTCTCAGCGTAGTTAGCAAAGTGTTCAGTAAAATTATACAGAAACGTATGCATCTGTTTGTAGAAACATCTCTTCGAAGAGAACCTGGCTTCCGTAAAAACAGGTCATGCATTGATCATATATGCACACTACGCATAATAATCGAGTAATCAGTTGAGTGGAATTCCGCACTACAAAACTTTTATTGATTATGAGTAAGCCTTTGCTTCTGTAACAGACACCAGATATGGCAGGTGCTAAGAGCAAGAGGCCTACCGAATAAGTTCATAAACTTAATAAAGGAAATGTATAATCAATTTACTTGTCAAGTACTTCATAACGGGAGACTCTCAATAAGTTTCACTCATCATCGGGAGTTAGGCAGGGGTGCCTACTGTCTCCTCTTCTATTTTTAGTTGTCATGGATGATGTAATGAAAAATATTACCAGCAGAGGCAAAAGAGGTATAACTTGGAACGTGACTGATTCTCTACAAGACCTTGATTACGCAGACGATAAGAGTCTCCTTTTTTATTCACACAAACACATGGAGGAAAAAATGGCCGATCTGCAAAATGAATCTGCATAAGTAGCCCTAAAAGTAAATGTGTAAAGAACGAAAGAAGTCAGATTAAATGGTAGACCGAATGCCCCTCTATATATAGAAGAACATCAAATAGTTCTGTCCGATAAATTTGTCTATCTTGGCAGTGTTATAGATACAGATGGTGGTACCAGAAAGGATACCAATGCCTAAATACAAAAAGCGCCAGGGGCATTCTCAATACTGAAAAATGTGTGGCGCTCTCCCAAGATCCTGAAAGATACAAAGATCTTTAACTCATGTCTAAAATCCATTTTACTGTTTGGCTGTGAAACTTGTCTTACTACTAAAGACACTAAAAGAAAACTCCAGGTCTTCATAAATAAATGCCTGCGTTATATCCCGCAGAAATGGTGGCGAAATGTTATCATCAACGAAACCCTTATGCGTACCACAAACCGGGGGGGGGGTATAAATATTGAAATAAAAAAGAGAACGTTTTCCTGGATACAGCATACCCTTAGAAAAGGACAGATCAATGTAACTTGCTGTGAACTTCTGTGGATTCCTCAAGGCACCAGACACCGAGAAAGGCTAATAATGAACTGGAGAAGAACGGTATTAAATAAGTAGTGGAGTAGTTTTGCTGTATTGAAAACACAAACAGCAAACAGAGTCCGGCAGAGAAAAATAACTCACTCCATATGATCCTGATGGAATATGGAATAAGAAGAATATAGAATAAAAATTATTATTGCATTAAATTGAGTATCACTCATTTTCTTACATATCAATTTCATCATATTTTTTCCTCCTTTCCTTCCTTCCTTCCTTCTTGCCTACCTTCTTGCCTTCTTGCCTTCTTTCCTTCCTTGCCTACCTTCATACCTTCTTTCCTTCCTTGCCTACCTTCCTTTCTTCTTTCCATACTTTCTTCCTTCCTTCTTGCCTTCCTTCCTTCTTTCTGTGTTTCTTTCTTTATAATAATTATAATTCATTCACATTAATTTCAAATACTACCACGTGTATTTTCCACAAAAACAGAATTTATTTGATACACATATAATAATAATAATGATAATAATAATAATAAAGAAAAACTTATGCTTCAATTAAAATGTTGGCGTCAATATTCCGGTTTATTCATTGATTTCAATAGCAGGGGGCGAACATGGTAATTTAGATCTATTCATTACGAGTATATAACTTTTTACGAATCAAAATGCATGTTCATATTTGTGAAGATAAACGTATTATATAGACACATTTTTACACTAAATTAAAATTGCAGCAAGGCAGTTAACAATACAACTCACAACAATTTAAATATAGTTATTGTAAATAGTAAGTCCCAGGATTCCAAATTCAGTGTCATATTTTAAGAACTTGTTATTTTAAATATAGAAAACCCCTTGAATTAACATAATTTTTTACCAACACTACAATAAAGAAATTCACGTATTTTCAGAAAGCGTTGAACAAAAATACGAAATAATACGAATAAGGTTTTTCATTGAAATATTTGTGACTTATGCGGAGTATTTAAAAGGCATTCTACATTTTGCTGCCCTTTAAAATAGAAATTTAGATCGCAGGGGTATTCATCCCGGATAGACCACGGAGACGCGAGTGACACTTAACTATTGTTTAACGAATGGAACGTAGAATTAAAGAAACTTATATTTGGTGGCCTAATGGTACAGTAGAAACAACGAGGAGATTCTTAATACAAACGCGGATATCAATGTTAAATTTAATCATTATTAGTGGAATATTTTTCAGTTTTAGGTATGCACATTTCAAAGCATTTATAGCAAGTAATACTTATGAAGACAGAAAACTTAATTTCTCCTTCAATGAATTTGCAATTATGTGGTCTCACTACGACATGCCACAGAATAGAATACATTGGAAATTACAGTACTGTGTAACTAAATAAGAATAATGGAGAAAAATCGCTGTAGTTTCACGATACATTCTGGATTACATTGCAAGACTTCAATCACATATATTTGCTAGTCGAACCGTACGTTTACGAACTATTTAGACTTAAACTTATATCTTGAGAATTCGGTTTAGTAAAGTCAAGTCAAACTGTCTCTTTGTAGACCCCAAAGGTGCCCATGGCATAAAGAAATAAAAGCATACAGGCATCAATTAAGATGTACTGTTGGTTGTAGAT
This sequence comes from Laupala kohalensis, assembly GCA_002313205.1. Lineage (NCBI taxonomy): Eukaryota > Metazoa > Arthropoda > Insecta > Orthoptera > Trigonidiidae > Laupala > Laupala kohalensis. The sequence goes on along the minus strand of NNCF01128081.1, from coordinate 323,070 downwards.
CCAAATGTTTTCCCAAGATTTTATATTATTTGCAATTATTGCTTAATAGCAAGATATATAACAGAAATATTGGATTACGAAAGAACAAGAATGAAAAAGAACACCAAAATGCTCTCACAAATTGGAAAGCACTGATCATACATAAATATATCCATAAGAGGTATTAATTCAAACACAATATTTAGACGCATTTAACTTATAAAACCCTATTGTCGAACTCAAGAATGTTACTAAATGTAGTTTCGATCTGAGTAAACACAATTAAAATACCACATTACTTTTATTTAAATTTCATAATTTTTTGCTAGATTTATGCTGGTCACCGAAGACGTAACTTTCGTTATTTAATTCAGTAGTATTTCATGTTCTATAACCTGAAATAACACGACTTTAGAATACATCGATCGAGAAGACAAATATTGGAGAAAGATCTCAATGACAAATTTACTATCAGTCATTCGTTATATTCGTTTAGAAATATTAGATTTTAACACTATCAATATTAGATCCCACTCTAAACCATATACATTATTGATTTTCGGTCAGAATGGTTAAATACACTTTTTAAATTATAATTAGTTTGATATTACTAAATGATAGGGTTGGTTGTCGTTGTAGGTTTCATTAATTCTTGAGGAAGCTAGGTTATATTAAAATAATAAAGAACTTATAAAACGTGGCCCACTTTCGATTTTCTTAGCATTGTATGTTTCGATTATTTTCAACACATTGAACAAAAATAAAAGTAATGAGAGGACGTTCGAATGTATCAGATGATATGAAGATGAACTGCAAAAGTTTTTTATCTGCTTAAATGCCAACGAAGTTGGCGCGATGACGCGTTAAGTGATGTTGCCCAATAGCATGTTTAGATTCTTCCTCGTCAGAGCTTTCATGAAGATATCGTTTATTTCACCTCTTATACAGACATTCTCCGTTGATTTAGGATTGAATTCGCTTTCAAAAATATTTTCTCATATATCACCTGGGATTGAATTAGTGGCATACGTGGTAGGGCTTCGTTCTCCTGAGCCACGTCTCCCATGCAGTTAGGAGGGTAAAATACACTTCAAATTAGTTTATTTTACACTCAGAATTTACAAATAATAATATTCTTTGAAAACAAAACTTCGTCAATTCATAGAAATACATACAAAATTCTGCAAATTATCTTTGTATAGTTATTTGTTAAAATTATTTATTTCATCTACGACTGTAAGTAGAAATGTTTGCAATACCTTATCTCATCTGATCACATGACATCGTGTTTCTCTGCGGAGTGGGAACTTGACTTACACGTGCTTAGCAAAGCGAACCTTAAGAAATATTCTACTGCCATGCCTCAACACGAGCGCTCCGTTAGGGAAAAGGTGATTGCGTTTGTGGAGAGTACCAATTGCAGTGCCTCGGCTGCTGGAAGGCAATATGCAGTAAGTCGAAGAACTGCATGCAAGTGGTTTCAGGAGTATCTCGAAACTAGGGAGGTTGGAATGCGTGCTAGCACTGGATTGTGGCTAGTGTCTACCGAAAACCAGGACACGAAAACTGTTAGAAACAGTGTCAGATATAATGGTCTCGGATCTAGGAGGGTAACGACAAAGCAGGCACTTTCCGAGGAACATAGAGTGTATAGGTTAGCATTTGCCGAAAAAAACATTAATCATAATTGGGGACACGCGATTTTCGCAGACGAGAGTGTGTTTTCCTCTGCAAATGACGGACCTGTACGCGTATATCGACCTCGTGGAAACCGTCATTGTCCTGAGTATGTGAGAGAGAGAGCACGATCTGGTCGCGTATCTGTGGCGTGTTGGGAGTGGATAAGTTATCGCGGTGTAGGCGTTCTTCGCATAGTACAACGTCGTCTTCATGGATATCAGTATCTCCATATCTTGCGAGATATTATGATCCCTTCGGAGCGGCAATTGTATCCTCCTGAAATATTATTCTTTCATCATGATAATTCACCTTTCCTAACGTCCCAATTGGTGCAGGAATGGAAATTCAGCACTGGACCCTGCATGCACCTCACCTCAACCCAATCGAAAACGTGTGGGCGGAAACGAAGCATGTCATGGTCGAAAATTGGCCTTATCAACTTCCCACAATCACTGATGCGCTCTGGAATGTTGTATGAGATGCGTGGAAGGAAACTGATAACAGCACGACTTATACGTCCACGTTAGGTAATTCAATCCACCGACGGTTGCAAGCCGTGATAGATTGTGACTGGTGTTGGACTCGTTATTACGTGACCAAAACAACCCTTTCAATGGCTCAAAAATACAAAAAAATCCACAACTTGGTGAGCGTTAAATACTTTGCATAGAAGATGATAAGTCTTCTAAGTTAAAGTTTGAAATTAAAAAAATACAAATAAAATGGATTTTTATTAGGTACGTTCACTTCTTACATTCCATCTAGCGAGCACTTACTTTAGCATTGTGCCAAACAGCCTGTGTAAAACCTATCGCTCTTACTACTTGATTCCATGCGATTTAATTATAAGATCTTTTTAATTATACGAAAACTATTGTTTTAAATAAAAGTATATGCAACCCGTCCTTTAATGGCTATTCATTATTATTAGAGTAATAAAGCTTTTATTAATTTTGTTGTTTATTCTACCGTGTCTAAAATTATCAAAGTGTAATAAAGACTCGTAGTTTTTCATCCTCCTTATTTGTATTCTTAACAAGATATACATATGCGAATGATATTTTATTGCTACGAATACTGTTAGTTTAAACCAATAAGTACATATAACTTTTTACTTTTTTAAACATTGTGCTCCAAATCTATAATATGCTAAATCTATGTACTATATAAATGTATTTTTATTGAAAATTTAGGATATAAATTAGACAACTTAAGGCATATCCATTTCCTACTCAATATTTTTATTAAAATCAAGTATACTTTTACATATTTCCAACTTAACATATTTTGGTGAACTTAGTAAACAATGCTCCGGTGTATTATCATATCACACTTACTTTTCGGTCAGAATTAGAAACTCTCGAATTAATTTTTGTATCATTGTTTTCTTTAAATATTTGTAGAATTGATTGCTTTTTAATTCAAATTGAATAATTTCTGCATAGGTTAATTGAAATTTAAAAAAACTATTAAAAAATTATCGTGAAATTAATTATTAAATACCTTCATTCACAAATGAACAAACTAAAAATACCGCAACTAAAGAGTTGATGTTTAGAAATTATTTAATAGATACGTTAAACTAATGTTTTAAAGTATACGTGGCTTGTATATTTAGCATATGTATCAGTGCAATGCAGATTGAACTTCGAAAGTGTTCCAGTTTATCTCCTTCAGTTGCTAACAACATTGCCCGATTTGTCGTAATGTGACGTTGCCGAATTGCCAATTCCTCAGCGAATGTTTAAGATTTTCCTAAGCAATGTGTGAGCATGAATTAAGGTTTCGTTCATTATAGCACCCAAACAGATTATTGAAATTGATTTATACCATAAATCAGTTTGAAATATCTTTGTGCAATTGTCACCGGGAATCGGACAAGCGGCGTAGCGACAGCAGAGTTACAGTGGAGCTTTATTTCTCTCAGCCAAATGTATTTTTACTCAGATGCGGTAAATGTTTGTTGAAAAACTCGACGTCTCCAACGATCACAGAATAGGTACCCAATTCAACGTGTTTTGAATCGTTGATTTGAATAGGAAGTACTTGATATGTAGGGAATAGGAAGGGACTCTCTTGTGGATCGACAATTGTAATGCAATCATACGACCACAAATATTATATAATCACTCTCATCTGGGAAATCACATTTATCCAATACTGATTCACGCTTTTCTCACCAAATGCTGACTTACACACTATGTATTTAATCTGATACCTGGCGGTGTGGTTCATTGCAATTCAAGAGATTTCTGTGTGTCTTTGTACTAAAAAAATGGGAAAATATCGATCCACATTCAAGTACTTCCCAAGGCAGTCCCCACGTATGAGAATACTAATAATTATGAGATCAACAGAGAGGTACGTTGGTCTCGCAATTTGATTGTCAATGGTTCCATTGACAAAAAGTGCCATTTTTTGTTAAACTGTCCGAAATCAACTATTCAAACCACGATGAAATGAGCGCCTATTTCTGTGATTGATAGAAACTTCCGAGATTTTCAAAAAGCATTATATCTCATCTTGGTAAAAACATGAAATTTTACTAATTTCTATTAAATAACGAAAGTTTCATCTTCGAAGACCAGCATAAATCCAACAACGAAATATTTTGAAATTTAAATACAATTGATGTGGTTGTTTAATTGTGTTTGCTCAGAACAAATCTACATTTAGTAACATTCATGAGTTTAAGAGCAGGTTTTTTATAAGTTAAATAAGTCTAAATGTTATATTTTAATCATATTATATATATATATATTAATTGTATGCGTTTTTGTTTGAAATTTGCTGATTGTTTTGACACCCCTTTTTTTCTCATTCTTGTTCGTTCTTTAAAATAACAACTTCTTAAAAAAATGACCCTGAATCTGGACTGCTGGAACCTACTAGTCACAATAACTTTGTATTTAGTTTTGTATTGTTATCTCATCAATTGCTTCGCTGATATTTTTATCCTCATTCTTAAAATCATGTTTAATGTCTAGTCAATATACTTATCTTTACAAATATGAACAATCATGATGATTCGTAAAAAGTCATATAAAGAATGCTTCTGAACTGCCTCATTTGCCCCCTGCTATTGAAATCAATGAATTCTATGGCATGTCGATAGTAACGAAAGAAAGTAGAGAAATTAATGAAATTGATATCTGGGAAAATGTAAGATAATTAAGAAAATGCAATATTAATTGCGATGTTTTATTGCCTGATAATCTTAGATAATGTGCATGAATACAACTCAACTGTATTTTGAAACCTAAATAAAAGTGATATGTTCCTTTTGTTATATTTTCTAAGAAATAAAAATAATTTTTTTTGTAAAGTTACTCTCTCAGCATATTATTTTATATGTTGCACGATTACAGTCAAGCGTTGTATCTTGCATCAATACATTTCTTACAGACGTAATTTATTTATTGGTTTAAAATTATTTACTATATTATTAGAATTAACATTTACTGTTAATTCATTTTATATCAAATTCCTTTCTATAATACTTCATTTCCGATAGACCTCTAAAAATAGTATAAAAAAGAGCTGCATACCATTTGAAATTACAATAAACAACACTATAATTGATGCCAATGACCTTAAGTTCTTTGCGCCACTGAATAAAATCCAGGGGTCATAAGAATATTAACAAGTAATTCCTGAATGCGTATCTCACGAAATTCATACGATATCTTGCGATGGTATTCAAATCTGTGATTAAACAATAACGATTTTACAATAAGAAGCAAATCTTTTTACGGAGAAGTGTAATTTGTTTTATATTCTCTAGAACGGCTTTGAGAGACAACAAAACTTGAGATGTCATTTACATACAGTATAATAAGTAGTGAATAATAAAGTTTATTGAAGTTAAGAACATAAAGAATGTTTTTGTTATGGAAATCCAAGACGTGTATAATAAAAATTTACAAAATATTTCTTTAATAGCAGCGTAATAAAACTTTTTCTCTCGTTATGATTTAATAGGGGTATATTCACCAGTACTAGTCTTCCATTGGCCTGCCAAATATAGAAGTAGTTTCAAGTTTGCCTACGATTGGTTGAACGAAGGTGAGGAGCTTATTCCCCGTCGCGGAGGAGTGGCGTTGCAAACCTAATAAATCCAAACTGCTAAGAACGCGGGACTTAGAATATTTTCGTAGCCTTTGTATTATTCCAGGACCGTACAATGCCTGATTCCCTACATTTCCGGTGTCTCAACAGTATTAATCGTACTTTATTCTAAAATATATTTGGTTTGAATTATTTTTGAGATGTTTGAACCATCTTGCACTAGCGAGATACTATATACATAGGATACTACTAGAACTACAGTATAAAAGAAGAGTTGAAATACTTCAATTTAGAGAGTAATTTAGATAGGAATGTATAAATCCTTGGCGTATTAATTGGACTTTTTGTTTTGTTTATTTATAGAAAAAAATATTAAAAATTATAAATGGTAACCATTGATTGAATAGTGAAGATTGTACAAGGTTAAACCTGAACTCACGTCGCTACTATCGCTAAAACGTTTTTAAAATTATCTTTAAAATATTATATCGAGGAGTTGAACATACCAACCCAAAAAACTCGCTCTGAGCCTGTGCGGGTCGCTGGTCAGGAATAACAGAAAACCCCGCGCTATTCTCCGTTCCCCCGGTTCTCTCTTAGAGCACGGAAAAGCATATGTAAGAAACCCATCTTCCCTTCTAGAGAGGGGGACACATCCCTTCAATATGTTAGGGCGAAAGTTAAAAGGGGACGGTAAAATAGGCCCCCGGGACCCTGTCATTCCTACCCCGCACACAGTTTTCCCAACCGCACTACCACTAAATCAACCTCACTCTCCCCGACTGGTTGCGCCCCGGGGAAGCGGGTGTGCGGGGCATGCTGCATATCGTATCGAGTTTAATGGCCGCTCATATCGAATTATTCTATTTCGCGGTGAACCGCCATACAAATAAAAGCCCTGGGAGACATCCGCAGCTGTCTGGAGCTGAGTACGGGTATGGTAGTTAGATGCATCGGTCCCTAGGCGAACTCTGCTCAGAAACGTATTCAACAATTTGTACAACGGAACAACAATTTGTACAAGTACGCGTATTCACATAAGTGAATTACACTCTTCTTCACCCTAAACGACACAAAAAGTATAACATCATTGGGGTCATTTTTAATTTTCGTCTGGGGGTGAGGGAAGGTAGGCAGGAAGCACAATGGTGTTTTTTTTAGACTTTGTGATTGTTTGGAATCATCAGAAAACACCAGAAAGACTCTTTACATATTATATAGTAAATAATTGCATACGTTTATTTAATTAGAATTTTGTATGAGTATAACTTGCAAATAATATTTACTTCATTAGATCTGATAAAACCTAAATAGTAAAGAACCGACAGGATGATTTTCTTATGATGATGTACACAAGATCCACAGGAAAGTAGCCACACTTCCGCCGTTCTTCCAACAGAAAAAGGGGGTCATCATTTATGTCATTGTAAATTTTATTTCCGTGATTTCTCTAAAACGATGTAAATTGGGTGTCTACAGTTACGTTTAGATTGTTCTCCTTCATACAAAAATTATCACCCCAGATTTTCATATAGTTAACATCTTCACCAAGACAATGGAGTGGATTGCAATGAATCCACTAACTATTAATTAGTAAGTAAAGAGAATTAATTAATTTTGCAATTCCAACATTGTTGGAGGACCACATTGCCCACTCTCAGGCCCCATCTAATAATAGATATACTGCGTCCTCTTGAGTTCGGTTTTAATAATCTATATTTGGCAAATTAAGTCTTAGTCGTCGGATTCATCGTCTTCGAATTCTTTGTCTGCAGATGACCCATTGAAAGACAGGCGGTTTTCATAATACTACCACCAAGGATTACAAATTTCCGTCATAGCTATCTTGAAAATATAATCGTGATCTTTGGTTTCGAAGGAGGAGAAATAACTATTATTTGCCATCGAAACGGTAGTGTATCAACTCCAGAACAATGACACGCTGCAATCGTTAGGCTACGGACTGCACAGAGTTCACAATAATTGAAGAGGTTAAGTTCAACCATACAAGGATTTGCATCGTTATTCAACAATACGACAAGTATATCGCGTCAGCACAACCCGGAAGGAATATTGCAGGGTTTCAGATTAGAAGCACGTTCCATAATACCACATTCTCTATTTATTAAAAATCCAAAAATTGAGAAGGAGATTTATGTTTGCAACTTATTTTGACTACTGAAAACAATGACTATCATTTAATACGTTATGAGTGTGTCTTGGTGAAATACGAAGTAGAGGAAAACATATTTAGTAACGGTGGACACGATGGAATGTCCTTTGATAGACACTGGGTTTTTTATGAATGGAATTGATACTGAAATAACAAAGAATATACTTAAAGTATAGTTTTAAAAAAGAATTCGAAAATATAATACTACAATTACAGAATATCGCACAGTTATGAAGGTGCCCACGCATTTATTATTAGTGAAATTAAATGTAACAAGATATTTTCATTATTAAACATGATTATTTAGTTATTGTATTTGGTATAATTTACTTTGTTCTCTTTCAGTTTTAGTACTTCGATAATGTTGATTTTAAAAGCATTCTTTGAATATTTTATATTTAATACCTTTTCGTCAAAATTATTAATAAAAAATACAAAACATACTATACAGTATGTGTGATACATATTCCACACTTTTAAAAGAACAGTTGTACGTGATTCAATTTCCAAGTTGGTTCATATTAGAATTTTTTAATATTATAAAATTCCTTTATCACGGATGCCGAACTTTCTACATTGCAAACTGCTGAATAAGCAGGTAAAAACTGTTTCTAAATTGAGCTTTGATGTCATTTCATACAAGTTTCTTTCTCAAGCTATCATCTCAAATTTTCCTCTTATTATATTGCAATAATTATGAATTTTATGGCAGAAATCCACACAAGAGAAAGTTTAATTTCAATTTAGAATTGAACTCTAATGTCAACAGGACTTACAAAATTTGTTCCCCTAAAGTAATGGGTTAGATGCTCTACAGATATTGATCTTAACTACTGACCAAGAGGTTTACTATTGGTCTCATCCAGTAAAATCATTCAATCATATTTATCATGATGGTGTACCTAGGGTAATGATTTTAATTGTTTTCTGATTAATTAAAAATCGTGTATCATTATATAATTTTAACCGCAAAGAATCCAGATGTGTCGAATGAGAATGAAATAGGTCTCATACTTGGCCAAATTTAATAACTGATATTACAAAATGTATAAACAAATAATCTAATTGCTAATCAGTACTGAGAAATAACTTTTAATACACTCGTGTATTGCGGTAGGCAATATCACCCTTCACTTAACATGTGTTTAGACAAAAATAGTAACATTTTTTATTTGAACGCGGTAAATGAAAAAAAAAAAAGTTCAAATAATAATGATAATAAATTTATTGTTTAAAAAACAGTAACAAACTGCGTATGACCACTTGATGACAATAAACTAATTTACTCTCCGGAACCAAGCAAGGGACTATCCCATCAATTCTGATCAAGAGCCCTAACGTAGAGGCGGATTTAACCTTACAGCACACTCCTAACAATAAAATTAGTTCGTTACGTGTTTTAAGATTAACATAATATCAAGAAATTTGTATTTAATAAAACAAAAAGAAGTACGTATTATTCAAACTATAGATTATTCGGAAAGTAGTGTTTATAAATCGTAACTATTACATAACACTAAATTCGAGATTTATTATTGCAATAGATGTCGTCTCTAGGCAAGACCCTAGCGAGTCATGAAAAATCCACCTCTACCCGAAGGAACACCAGAGAAAAACCCGGACCAGGATGGGGCTACAGAATTAATGTACACAACCGAGCCAAGGTTGAGAACATATAAAACTAAACTTATATGAATAATCAGAAACAATACAAACATGCAGGAAAATAGTTTTGGAACTTTTATCGACTTTTTTGAAAGTACTACAGCAATGGTGAGATAAAGTACAAGACGACTTTAACTTTGATAAGAAACAATAAATTATTTTACACTGTAGAAGCAGTGGTGCAGTCGGTAGCTTCTAACCGCGGATTTGAAGAGATTTAATTTTATAATTCTTATATATTTTTGTGGAGGGAATTATATAGAACGATTCCCGAATGATATGACCCTTTTTGACAAAGAGCGGTTGACACTCTAGGTCGATGAATATGATTCCTCTTGCGAGTATTGTGTTCGTGAACATTACAGTTTTGTGTGAAGCAAGGGTGAAGCTTCAGTAATTCGGTCTTAACAAACACAACCGTTTCATAAATATAATGGTAGGGAATTATTAAAATGTATAATTCCTTAAATAAAGAATTTCGGGGGTGAGATTTACAAATTATCCAAACTATCTTCCTTTGAATTCTGAAAGTTTATACGTTCTGTCCGAAATTGCCCCAGAAGATAGTCACTAGCACATTGGAAAGTAAAAGAAAATTTGACTTGGAAATTCTAACCAAGTGTAAGAAAGCTACGAAAGTTAAATATATATGTTTTGAAATTACTGAGTTCAAAGTACTTTAACTTGAGTACTATATTTTATGTATAACGCAATGTGTAATAACGATATAACACTATGTAATACACAATTTCTTGAAGATTATAGTGATAAAGCGCTCACAATTAGATCACAACTCCGTATCTTATTCACTAGCGTTAATACGGAAGGTACATACGAAATATAAAAAAAACTTACACAAGTGGGCAGTAGGCAGGTGCCATCAACAATAACAAAGCAGTTACTATCCACGAAGTTGAAAGACACACGCGGGGATAAATACCATCGTTCTGGAAAATAAAAAGAAATACATGAATAGGTAAGCAAAATACAAAGTTGAAGATTAAGAAACCTACACAATAAAAATAAACACAAGGCATAAAATAAACGAAACAATTCTGTAACAATCTCATACTATGGTACGCTCCCATATCTACCCTCCTCAAGTCCAGTCACACATGTGAATAGTACACAGAACGTGACAGTGAAAATTTTTTAGGATATGTAAACGAAAAAAGATAAATTACGGCTTTGTAATACACAATAAATAGAATTTACGATTCCGTCTGTTTTAATGGTTGTGAAAATATGTTGAAATAGTGTCTATAAAAATTGTGCAGAAAAAGTCTTCATTTATTTATTCCCCCTCAGGTTTATTTTTCTACCGTCACGAATATTACGATTGATGCAGCGTATATTACGGCAATCTTGCCTACATAATAATGCCCTATATTTTTCGTAAAAGAATGAAACAAAATGCATTTTAACCTCCATGTGGAGAAACCCGTCAAGAAATTTCAAGTAATTCGTATTGTGCATTTTAATTTGATGAGGCGACCTGATCCGTCTTCTCTGTTCATCTCCCAACACCATCACGGACTATGGTGAGCCGGCAAATGAGTTAGTCATGGCGCCTAATTGCGGAGGCGAGGGCGTTGCAATCGCCTTATCTGATGACAGGCTCCGTCGACAAAGGCAGGCCCCAGGGAGCAGGTCGGGACGCGCAAGCGACGCTTTGCCAGAATCCACTATTCGATGCAGAAGTCGGCGCAGGGAGTTTGAAATTGGAGTGATCTCAGCTGAGGCATTCAAGGCACAAACAGACCGCAAACTTTTGTATGAGGCGTTTAATGTGCCTTTTTGTAACTAATTAAAACGTTAGGGTTCACACTGGTGAGAATGTTTCTCTATAACATTCCAGATGCTGTCTGGTCAGAAGTTGTAGAAGAGGCTTCGGAAGCAAAGAAATCACTGTAAGAAATAGAAATGGCAACACATACTGGATTATATAAGTAGCTCTACAGGAATTGGAAGGAAGGTGCAAATCAAACATAAAAAAGACGAAGATGGCATATGACGACAAGTATAAAAGTCTACATAACTTATCGGAAATAATATACATAACTTATCGGAAATAATATATATGACGATAATGTATCGCTATATGAGTAAATTAATATTAGCATAATGCATTATACAGTGGAAGACGATGGATAAAAATGTAAAATTATATTTCATTGTCGGTATAAACAGAAAATTTGACCAGACGTCGACAGGATAGAAAAAGCAAATGTGTTATTAGTAGTTCTCAATGAATTGGGTAACTTGTAGGTCAGTGGATAGAATATACATAAATATCGAATAACTATTTTCAAGTGGTGAACACGTGTTTGGAAGAGAAAGTGCGATGTTAAGTATCAATACAATATTTTTCTATTTCTTTCAGATGGTCGGTTACTCCAAAAATGTTTGAAATTTCACGGTTAATAGAGAATTATCGAAGCAAAATTTATTGTATTTTGAAAGGTTCCATAATATTCTGGTCGCTATTTCTGGTCACATTGACCAGGTCAACACGCACACATCACCTTATTGAGGAATTTCTTCAACTTGAGTGTTTTAAGCATGATTTAAGCTTAGGTAATTTAGTTATAATTATATTTATGTCTTCAATAATATATTGTACCTTCAAATGAGATTTATAACTTTCAATCTCATTCTGGCCCGGGTTTTTCTCCAGTTTTCCTTCTGGTAGAGGAGGGTTTTATAAATGGTTTCTCCAGTCTTTTGCTTCGAGGCGGCAGTTTCATTAATACTATTGTAATAATTAATTCCATATTTTGAGTTATTTCAATAGTTACGAACTATAAACATTTTTTTCCGAATAATTTAGATATATTCTAAAGGTGCCTTTTTGTTGAATAACTTTATAAATTGAACTTAATAAATTTCTTGGGATTCAGTTGGTATTAAAAATGTAGCTAACTATATTTTTCTTATCTTAAGGGGAGTGTAGATAAGACCGTCTCCGCTTTAAACCGGAACTTTCGGGTCGTAATTGATGGAATGATTCCTCACTTGCTCCCGGAGAGTAAATTAGTTTGTCTTCCACTTGGTCATACGCAGTTATAACTTTTTTTGACATTCAAATAATTAATATTTAAATTTATTCGTTATTTAACCATTCCGCGATATTGAATTTATTTTAGCAAAGCTTGCCTGGGGCTTGGACCACTTGGGACATGATCTTTAGACTGCGACTGCAACATTCGTCCGTGTGCGACTCGTGTCTCGTCGCGCACCAGTCGACCAACGAGGGGTTATTCGGCCTCGCCAGTCTCGCCAGCCTCGCCAACCGCGCCAACCGCGCCAACCGCGCCTCGGGCGTCCAGGCACGTGCGCAGGAAACGAGCCAAAACAAAGCTGAGCACACGCCGCTGGCACGCTCCACCCTTTCCAGTCACAATGACCAGCCACTCGTTGTCTGGAGACTGCCTTCCGTTCCCAGTAAACCCATTTCCGATGTGATGGTTACATCCGCTCATGGAGAAAAATCACTCTCCGGAAGATTTACTGGTCTTGGGGAGGACGAGTGGCTACAGAGCTGCACTATTTCAAGAAACGGAAAGTAGAGGTATCGTTCTATATTATAGGTGAGTAATACTTCAAGAAATTATTAGATAATGGTTTTATCACATTCTTCCCAGTCTTAGTAACCTACGCTAGCAGTTGAATTCCCAACTCGCACAGGACGTCTCCAGCAAGTTTGTGGCTTGAAGCAACTAGGTATATTAAAAGTAAAGGAAATTTTCATATAGTATTTTTATTTCTGCATACAAAGAAGATCTAATACATAATACACATTTGGTATCATGAAATCTTCTATGCTTCGATCGCGGAGAAAATTTTTGGGTGCTAAGAAACTCTCTGCTGCGTCTGTTGGTAAACTTCGTTCACTGAGTTCCGTGGAACCAATTTGCTCAAAGTAGCATGTTTTATGGTGCACTTTTGCGTACGCTGTTCCGAGAATTTAGGGCAAATGTTTCGCCACTTGTGTTTTTATCTCTCTTTGATCGTCCCTGATACAGCAACCATTTGTTGGACGGTTCACTCCCTCGTAACACCTTTCGTTGAGTATCAGCGCTGGCTGCATACTGCACCAAAAACTTACAGTTGATGCCGGCCAGGTTGATTCCTACCGATCACAAGAAATGCACTATGGCCATTCCCTGTTCTGCTCGTGGCATGATGCGTCGATACATGTGACATGTACTTCGCAACTCTTGACTGATTTGGGCAGGTACAGTTTTGGCGGATGCAATGTCACTGTGATGGAATTGGATGAACCAAAGGGGGACAGGATTCCTTATCTTTGTAAGCCACCCTTCAGCATGTGTTCATGGAGGCGCGCCCCATGTGTCAAGGGGTGGATAAGACAACGTTTTTCGAGGACACGAAAATTTAGTGGCTCTCTAAATTATGACTTACGCCTCTACCTCACCTACTATTCATAATCAGTTACGTTTATCTTTTTATAAATATTAATTTGGTAAAAATTATTTTTTAATTAAACCAGTATGCTGCAGTCAACGATGTCATCAGCTGTTAAGCTATAAAAATTCATTTCAAGCAACAAAAAGAAACCTTATTTTTTCATCTAGATCTGTTTGTTCTTGGGTTGTTAAAAAATCGATGAAAAAAATCAAATTTTATAGATCATATTTCCAAGGGATTTTCTGTAACTCAATTCGATTATATTTTTATTTACCCTTTCAATTCTCTTCTTGAAGAATCATGCCCTCAGAAAGAAAGAAAGGAAAGAAAGAAGGGGAGAAAAAAGAAAAGAAAGAAGAATGTGAAAGAAAAAGAAAAGGAACCTATCGACATCGAATACAAATGATTAAAATATTTTCCGTTAAATTTACTGTTAATATTTTCCGTTAATTTATTTAACGTAGTACTACAAACGAAATGTAGAACAAAAATATTATATTCAACGCTAAAGGGGAGGTAAAGATATTTGATCTGCTGTTGTATTAATGTACCAACCAAATAATTCTTGCGGAAAGTTTATGAACATGAAACTACCTTACTTCAAACTGTAGAGTTGAATTTGTTTGGGAATGAATGAAGATTCAAGATTCCAGAGCGAAATCTGTCCCTCAAGGGAGTTTATTTAGAGCAACACTTCAACGCGATAAACCTAAAACGCAAAACCATTTTGAAACGAGATAATAAACTTCCTCCAGAAAGCGTAAGAGAAGACAGCAGGTGAGATAATAAAACTCACGCTTCAGATGGAGAAAAGAAAAATCAAGTTTTTTGACCTTATCTATCGCTATCTACATATTTGATGTCTCACGAATATAATTTGCCCTGGATGTACGTCAAAAAGACAAATGTATTGCAGAATTTAAGCAAGTATCACGAAAAAATTAAAGAAACAATGATTTTCGATAGACAGCTCAACATTATTCTGTAGAGGGAGTTTATAAACTGCAAAATTATCACACATTATGTCAAAAGTACAAATTATCACAATACATGCAAGTGTGAATTCCCTTTAAATTGTAGTCAATTAATTTCCCACGTGCTTTGAAAATAGCCATGTCATTGAAAGAGAAAGAAATAGAAAATAAAATGGAAATGGTCGCGTATTACAAATACAATACAAACTTTCGAATGAAGTTAATGAATCTTGAGAAACAGAATAGCAAAATTAATGAACAATTAAAATATGTAAGTAAATGTAATACAATGCAAAAATTCGGATTATAATAGATGCAATATCACTGCACAATCCGAAATGCTAAACGAAACGAACAAATCCCTTTTTTTTCTATTGTCGAGATTGACGAACCGTCATTGAGCTTCAACATAGGTATTTTGCAACAGTATTTTCCAACATTCGTTACTCCTTTTAATTTTAAAGTGAAACTTCTTTGAAACTTAAATATTCAATTTAATTCAAAGCAACTAACTCGAGAATTTAAATAGCGCACAAATTTTATTTCTCTGGCACAATGTAAAAGTTTTCGTGCAATATACGACAAGCAAATCCATAACTGATAAACGATAGTAATACAACAACAAAAAATAAACACGACTGAACTTATACGCAAAAAAGAACAAAAATAAATATACATCGATTTCAGAATATCATAGAAATTATCTTTGCTTGAACTTAAAACCAAAACCGCAATGGGCTTTCTGACAATTTTACGTAGCACAAACGAAAAGGAATTCCAAACATAAAGTTTCTCCCACTTAGAATATTAAAAAAGTATTTACCACGATAAAAATCTACGTAAAATAAAAAATGAATCGGAATTCTTTTATATTATGAAAAATTTAAAAAGAATTTTAGAAAATGAAAGAAGAAATGTATCACTAACCACATTAACTTCCTGAATAAAAGCTTCCGTCTTTTATTTAACTGAAGAAGTTGTAACTCTGATGTTAAGACTCAATGATAAGTCTTTAAATTACTTTTACAAGAGATCGATGCTCCAGAGATATATATTTTATCACAATTTCCGCTTTTAGCAATTCAAGTGTTTTACCTCAAAATGAAGCAAAGACTTGATATTTTTTCTCGCGAAGTAGAGAATTACTTGATGTTCACACCGTCAAGTAATGATTCACGGAATCGAGACAAAGCAGGATCGTCGGTATTCCTGGCGTACTTATCTTATTCCTCCCATTTCGAGCGTCAATTTCCTCTCCGTTATTGCCGTGCACTCGAAAACATACTTCAGAAGTGCTGCTGGAACTCGACAGACCGTAATGAAGTACTGAGACAGAGAACATCCTGGAGAGGGTGTGGCTTGTTAGAAGTCGTGAGATCCTACTTCGAGATTCACAGAATCTCAAGAATCCTTACGCATTTCGAACTCAGGTCCTCATGGAAATTGTCTTTTTTATCGCCGGAAAGTACCGTAATAATCCTCTCACCTGGGTGGATTCAGAATCTTCGAGTAGGAAGGGTAACACCTATGAATGGTCAGACGGAAGAGCCGACCTCAAGGTCCAGTCTCGCCAAATAAAGAAAATTTGTTATTCATCATTATTATTATTATTATTATTATTACTATTATTATTATTATTATTATTATTACTACTACTACTATTATTATCATTATTATAATTATCATTATTATTATTACATTGAAGGAAGGTCTGGGTCAAGATTTCGGTGAACCCGACTAACCGGCCCATATCTTTGCCATAACCCCTCCCAAACCGCTCCATGTATATAAGCGGTTAATAGCAAGCTACAAACCTGCCCTTTCTGTTCCAGTTTTGAAGGAAGCCTTGCTAATCTCTAAACACTAAGTCGTCAGTTAAATTTTCTTTCAACTTCAATATTGCCGTGGCAAATAAAATCGAAATATAAATCTATATTGTATTTGAAATGATTTGACACAAATACTTCTTAGAAGAGTTTTCTGTTACATTAAATTAGCACTTACAAAAGGTTTAATTAATTGATATTTTTCTTTGGACAGAATCATAAGATAAAATATACTTGTTCCATAAAGGGCTTACATCATTAAATAAAGATTTTAACTGGACAAAAATCCTCAAGACACGAAATTTGGCAGAAAGATATGGGTTTCGGAGAACTTTAATGGGGAAAGAATATCGGACACTAGCGGAATGGTGAACCCCCTGGGCGGCAAAACGATCTTTTGAAAATATCTCAAAACCTACGTGAGATATGAAATAAAGTTAACATTAAAATTTGTAGCTGACAAAATTTGCAACATGTTTGGTCATCAGCATTTGTTTCGTCAGACGCACTGGAACCGAGATATGAGCCCTGTTTGACAGTTTTCGTTAAATGTTGATACTATCTTAATATTTCTCGACTGAGATCATTTTACAAACTTTAATTACTAATGTACATTTAATTTATATTATAAAATAAGATTGTATATCTGTGCAAATCTGAGGATCCTTATGTGATTGTTTTATTCAACTTTTCCTAATTAAGTGCGTTTTAGCACCTTCTGCTACAATGCATTATCTGCCCTTGATAACGGAAAGTACTGCTTCAAGAAAAAGGAACGTATAATATTATGCAGTAACATCGTATATAAGTATGAATGAAGTAGTATGAAGTATGAGAGTAGTAACATTGCCGCAAGTGGTGTATGGAGTCCAGCAAATAACTTGAATCCTTGCCAAACGCTAGTCCATTATCGCATCGATGCCCAATACTTACCAGAGTGTAATCACCCGTGCGTCACCGTCTGAGAACCACAAGAACAATGACTCAACCAATATGCAGAAAATGAACTCACAGTCCCATTACAAATGTTTGGGATGTCACTGTACATATCATAGTCAGCACGGCGTAACATTCCTTACTCTTTTGCCAACCTCTGTTGGTTGGTCCTTAAAATGGTATCGCAACGGTCCATGAGGATGTGAAAAGAGATGTTCGTGCACGGTTCCTTCGAACGTTTTACTAGGTATACAAAAACTGAGAGATGTACGGAGCAATATTAAAATATTTTGGGCTGCCAAAGATTTGTATTCGCTATTGGATAGGAAGCTGAGAGAGAAAACCACAGCTCAAAGGGATATCATATTTTTGTTTAGGAAAATAGTCGGTGTCGTGAGGAACAAGAAAATGTAATTTTGATTTTGTCCTGGTGTAGCGCAAGGCCTCTTTCACACAGTACGAGGAATTTAACATTACCGAAACAAAATTCACTATATCTGCCTGCAGAAGTAAGACGCATTTTGCCAACCTCTGGCAAATAAAGTCTTGAACTACTATCACGGTCGGGTAACTAAACACCATTCCGATCAGTTGTTGTGGTGTTAGGTTAGCGACGCCCAAACTTCGTACACGCACAAAGTATCAAGCAGTCTATCCCACAATCAATCCAGGAAAACTATACTCAATGGAATTGGAATATAATTGAAGTATAAAGTAACGAGCGTAAAACAAAAGAATAATAAAAATCTCACTGACCTCCCTACAATGCATTACTAACAAATTGCACAAAATTTAAGTTATATTTACGATATATTATAAACAAATATGGATGGTCCATCGAAATAATGCATACGTTTTAGAAAGAAATAACCAATTTTCGATGGATTCTATGGGAATGCAAAACTAAAAGAATATCGGAATAGAAGTTATTATTGTAACGGGAACCCCCTCCCCTCTCTCTGTCACATTACTACTAGTCGTAGCTGACAGCAGAAATATTCTCAAACATAATACTTATCCGGTCATAAGGAAGTATAATTTAGGAGAATTAGAACACCATACTTATTTAACATTAAAAAACTGAAATATATTGCCAAAAACTATAGGCATGAAAAATAGAATTTGATATTCAAATTTCAATGTACTGAAATTCTATCACAATATTTTTTAACAAAAGTATGAATCTGGAACGATAAGATCCTGAAAGAAAAATACACAAAAATATCACTACATCTTCTTCCATTGAAGTTGTTCTTGTTTCGTCTTAAATTAAATAGTTTTTTAGTCACGATACACGTTTCACATAGCGCAACAAAGTTCAGAAAGTCACAGCTGGTTGGAGATTACTAGGACTGGAGAGTCAGTTAGCAAAGCAACGCTACAACACGCCACGGCAACAATACGTTAATGAAATGACCTTGAATCGTTCGTTCGCAGTGACTTGCCTAGTCGCCAGCCGGTCCGCTTCCCAAAATTTCTATGGAATCAATACTAAGGCACTTGGTGGTTCATTAACCATTTTTTACACTTTTCTTCTGTTCGTTATGTTCCAACGTAACATAAACTTTTAGGTAATTCATTAAATTCAACAAATCGAAAATTTTATTGCAAATATATCACATACAGAATTAATAGATCTAATCAAACAAGAATAATGTAATGAAATTAAGTACATGAAACCTTAAGCTTAAGACACACGTGCGTTTATGACGCGGAGCGGAGTGAATTTTTCGCCGACCTGTGTTGTCGTATGGGCACCTACACCTAACCGTCGCGGAGCGGAGCGGACGGGGAGTAATTTTTCGCCCGCTGTTTGCAGCGGAGATCTCCGCTTTCTTCTGCGGGCTACCGGGGACACTGCACGTGTTATCTCTTGGGCGAAGACACACCTTGCGGGTGCGGAGCGGAGATGTCCGCTGCTTACTGCGCGACCTTGTTGCCTGCTCAAGGTCATAAGTGTTAATATATGGGTATATTGAGAGAAGCGAGGAAGCCGGAGGGTGATTTCTTTCACGGTGCTGCCCTTGGATATCATTTCCTTCAATTTCTACGGACGTATTATTAATTATATCAATGTTTATATTAATTATTGCAACACAGAGTTATAATATCACTGAGTATTTGTTCTAGTGCTTCTTCAGTTCTTTATAAAAAAAACTTTTTGCATCCTTTTTAGTGGAGTTCTTTTTTCTGAACCTTTCTTATTTTCGTGTTTTACTATTTTTGACTTCTTCGTGTATTCTTCTGTTTGTATTTTAGTCTTTTCAGATTTTCGTTATGTAATTGTCAAACATTTTGGCGTGGATTTAATTAAAAAGAGAGAAATGCGCATTGTCACATGTATATTTTAAAGCTTTACATTTCAATTATTTGTAATATTTGTTCCTCAATTTGAGTTCTATGTCGTAATATTTTTGTGAAGTCGTTGTGAATCTTTATGTCATGTTGTGAATTTGCATTGTTTTGTGTATTTGATTGTCCGTGGATTTGCAACGAACTGAATACGACTTGCTCAAATTCTAATAGAAACTTGTGGAGTAGAGAAGTTTCAAAATATTGGGTAATTTTGTCTATACAGTTCGCTTTTATTTATCAAAATTATATGATATTAACAATTGAACGTAGATGAAAGATTATCCTATAGTTGGCATTATTTAAAGCGTAAATTAAACATTCATATTACTACTTAATATTAACTGTTTTTAAACAAAAAATATTGAGTCAATCATGTTATGTGTATTGGAAGGTAGTTATCAATAAATAATTATTGATAAATTACATGGTAAGAGTACATTTTAAAAGGGAATTATATTTGAATTAAATAATTATGTAAGTATTCTACTATTAACGTCCATAAAATATAAATATAACAATATAAATATGTCTGTTTTCGTCGTGAAGTCACATTCTTCCTTCCACCCCTACTTACGTTCCCCTACTCATGTCCGGTGACGCCCGCTCCGCTGACTTTGCCCGCGCCAGGTGTCTTTGCACAAGCGGAAGGGAGAAAATTCAAATGTGTCTTTAGCCTAACGTTTCAAACCACGTTCATTTCAACGTGAAGAAATCAACACTCATACACTCTCCTTTAAATTGTGAAGTATCTAGCTTTAAACACAACAAGCAATAAAAAATCCAAAAATATCAATTTAAAGTTATTTAATTACAATTATAATAACAAAGTGCTTAGTTACGTAATACTACTACGTATTACGTTCAATACGCACAATTACTTAATACTACCTGGTTTATAAATTACATGAACAGAACAAAAGTATTTCAACAATTATGAGAGCGTTAATAAATATAATAATAATATTCTATAAAAATGGTTTAGGCTAATCTGAAAAGTTTACCAACTAGTAGAAGGAAACTCAGAATACTTATCGCTCCTCCCTCAGCTCGTTCTCTCCCCAGCACGTCTCACTATCAAATGTCGTTCATAATTTACGACAAATGCTACCCCTTTCACCTGCGGGGTTTTCCTGTCTTAGATCAGGGCTTACGTACCATATTTATCTATGAACATAAATATGCAAATTCTGAAAATTAATAATTAATTGCAAAACAAAGTCCTTTTGTTATTTACAATACAAGTACAAGAAGTATGAACCTAAATCAGAAAAGAAAAATGTGTATTAAATAATCTATAAAATTTATAAGAACTACTTTTACGATAAAACGTATCGCTGAAGAAATATTTTCAAAAAACCGTTTTCCATAAACTTTGAATAAAATTTTTAACGCATGTGGGATCGATGAGGAATTTTGATACATCATTTAAAATGATGATCTCAAGAAATATACAAATTTCATCTCTATGCGAATTTTTGCTTTGTGGAATGACTACTTTTCGTGGACAACTAATTATACATGTAAACATAATGTATAACTATTGGCGAGCCCTAAAGTTCCGATAATAATAATAATAACTTATTTAATGAAATTATTCTAACATGTATTCCCTTTGTTGTATCCTATACGGTAAAATAATTCGCGAAACCATCATTTTTTATTATTAACAAGGCAATTATCTGGAAAAGAAACAATTTCTGTGTTTGTAGATAATCTTTAATCACAAAATTCAATGCAAAACACAGGCACACCTTCTTTACATTATGGGGGTGGCAGATTTTAAGGTGCCTGCTTCTAACACTTACTTAAATGTATATTTTCTGACTTTTGTTCATGCAGAAAAATGAAAAAATTCTTTATAATTAATAAGTAATGACTAAATTTTGCAAATGTGTATTTGGGTTCCGTTTATACCTGCAACATTTACAATATTTTGAGAATGGAGAGGACTGTGTCGTGAGGTGGAGAACGAAGTTGCGTCGAGAATTCCAAGAAGATCATTCGCTCATTGCCCATTCCGACAACCTGCGGCGTGCGTTCACTGTCTCCGCAAGGGGTCTTGGAGTATTTATAGGAAGCGCCCACGTTTGCAGTCGTTGCGTCTTCTTTCCTTATGAATTGAGAGCTACTTCACTCTCAGTTGCTGGTTTTCTGCCTGTGACGCGACTCTGGCTTGTCTCTTTGTTCATCTACGAAAGATTGTGGTTATGAAAACATCTGGAGTGGATCCATTGGTTTGAATTCCATCGAACTGCTCTTAATAATACAGTGTGTGTGCATTAACAAGTGAAATCTTAATCATGTGTTTCTTAGGTTGGTCATGAAAATAATTAACTGAGCAGACAAGAGCAGTGAATGGTACACCGGTATGTCCACTTATATAGAGCTGACAATGACTCTCAATCCACATGACATAAATTACGCTGCACTTGCCGCTGTCGTCAAGAGTTGATTCGGGGCACATTGGAATAGTCTCGAAAAAAATTGAGGAATTAAATTTCGTCGCGTCCCTTTGAGTTGGTTCCTTTATTTTAAAAAATACAAACAATCCAATCGTTTTACTTAAAAGTGAATATTTGTTGTGTTCCAAAATCCTGACTCCGTATTTTCGATAACTAAAAATACAGTATTTTCAAAAAACATCAACTTAACAAACAATTTCCTTGATTAGAACTCCGCCTAATTCAAAGAACTGTTCACAATTAGGAACAGTCCAAACTTAAAAGAGTACCGAAAATGGTAGAAATTAAAAAAAATTAAACTTTTGAGAATTTTTGCGAAACACGCAGAAGTGTATTTCTGACTTATTTACCATACTTTATTCCATTCTAACCTCTAACGCTGTGCTTAATTTTAGTTCCGGAGGAATGTTTCGTTTCGGAGAAGTTAAAAACAAATTTATCTTTCAGCCTCTTTGTACATTTCTTGCATTAGCATAAATAAACGCCATTCAACACACAACACTCCATAAAATTCTGCATGAAGTTTACGTAATTTTTCAACTTTTGTTCCAAATCCGGGAACTTTCTTCTTCTGTGACAACTGTACAGTCTCGTTCTTATTTTGTGCAAGATGAACTGATAGGTATCACTGAAATCATAAAATTTAAACTCCTGCTAGAAATCAACCAAAGCTCGTCACGAACAAAATATTCCGGTGACGTGAGCGTGTCCAGTGGTGGATCTCTCCGTCCTTTGCTTAATCTTACCCGAACGCAGCGCGTCCTCCCGAAATAGGTGCGTCACTCTGCGCCGGAGAGGGCGCGCGACTATTTCCAACAGGCGGGGGCGGAGGAAGCGGCGCGGCTGCGAGTGAGCGACCTGCCGGCGGTAGAGGCAAAGACGTTGTCGCCAAGAGAATGGTGTACGTGTCCAAAACCATTGGGTCCTCCGTTAAATCACGGCGAGCTTATCTTAAACTACCTGAGTAACAGCAGTTCAGTTGGCGTAAATATCACAATTTCTGTTCAACTATTCTTTCTGATTTGCCATTCGCATTTCAAATACATAGGAGAAAGCGATTGGAATCCAGAAAAATAAAATTGAAATAATGCCAACCATGGTTTTAGTGATTTGGATAGGTGGTCACACAGATCAAAAACTGCCAGGACGCCATATTGTTGGAAAGTTGGGAATTTAAGGTAAGAACAATCACAGTTGTTGAAAGATGGTCAAAACGATCAGGGTCCACATTACAGCTCGCTCCCTACAGAGATTACAAAAACTGCCTATATGTTTTACAAGATTATTTACTCAGTAAATCTCATAGATGTAAACAGTTTCACAGAAACATGGTGTACATAATTAATATTTATAACTAAACACTACACCAAAATTAAATTGATTTGTCAATTAATAATAATAATATAAATCTATTGTCAAAAAAGCAGTACAAACTGCGTATGACCACGTGAGGACAATAAACTAATTTACTCTCCTGAAGCATGCAAGGGACCATCCCATTAATTCCGATCAAGGGTCCTAAGGCAGAGGTGGATTCAAAAATTTAAGCAAAAATTCCTAGGTAAGATAAAGAGTTAGCTACGAGTTATAATACTAATAGAATGTCATTATGTTTGTAATTTAACACAAAAAATTTATTTTACATGTGCAAATTATTATCGAACTATAGATTATTCTTAATACAGTGTAGAAATATCATAAGAACTGAAATAACACTAAATTCACGATTTATTGTTACAATAAACACGCCGCTAGACAAAGCCTAGAGAATCTGTATAAGAAATCCGCGTCTACCCGAAGGAAAACCGGAGCAAAATCCGGGCCAGGATGGGATAACTAATATGGGATAATTAATGGAATGGGATAACTAAACATCGATATCAAGAAATAAATAACATTTCCGTGAAAATATTCTTGTAATTTTTATTATTTACAAAATAAGAGTTTTATGAATTCATAACAGCGAACTATTGAAGTTGATCCTGACATCGAATTCACTGAATTTAGTTTTTCTTGACATATCACAATTCCTCAAATAAAGTAATAAAGCAACTTTGTTTTTAATTTTTTGTTTAACTTTATTGGTTACCATTATGTTTCATTTACCTACAGATAAATTACACCAAGTCATCGTAATGAGAGGAATTTTATGTTTAGCAAGAATAACATTATTATGACATTGAGTAAGAATTGACAATAATGTATTTATTTATTTGTATTTATTTCTATGAAAAAAGTATTTCTATGAATAATTCCTATTTCCACTCAATTTTATTCGCTGATCAATTAGCCTATTGCGTTGTATAAACTTTTAACTTCAGAATTATATTAGAAAATTATATTTATGAAGTTATTTTACAATGTAATTCGTAATTAATTTTAATAATAATTCTTCTTTATAATTACTGTAAGTAACCGCAATGTGTAATTCATTGATAAATTAAAAATTTTAACAGTAATTAGTGATTTGAATTAATTACATTCTTTGAAGTAATTACCCACACAGCTTGTGAACCCGAATTACCACGACGGGTCCTACATTTAGTACTCTGATTAAAATTCTCCGTAGGAAAAATAGCAAGGTACTTGATTACGTTGCTTTATTTTATTATTATACGAAATATTAGTCTATGTTTACTTCAATGTTCACTCGTAATTCTTCAAGAGTTTGAAGCGGCTCCGCCAGCTCCAAGTCTTCGTGTGACGTCATGCGCAGTGAAGGACGAATTTCGAACAGCTGTTGATGAGATTACCTTGTCTCCTGCTACGGAAAGACATGAGAAGTTGTTTCATTGTAGCTTCTCACATCGCATGTTTATTTACATGGAAAAAAATATATCAATTCAGCTTCAGACATTTTCAGTCATATTCTTTTACATAAAAATCTGTTCACCCTGCACTGAATACAGGAAAATTCACCAGATTGTTAATTTATATCTAAAACATACGTCCCTATTCTATCTTCTATCTGGGCTCTAATGACCTCGATGTTGACGAGCCCTAAAGCCCCACAAAAAAAAAAATCTATCTTCTATCTCCTATCATCTTTCCGACCACAGAATGTATATTGAGTTATGCTTATTTGCACTGTATTGTTTGAATGTATATGGTTTTTAGATGATGTGTAGAATATGTTTGTATGTTTTAATATATTGGAATGTACAAATTTGTTTAACTTGTTGGAATGTTGAAGAATGAATCAGGAGTGAGTTATTATAAGTCCTGAAGAAGTTACGTAATGTATCGAAATGTTGGCGAGTAACGATTGTTTCTTCGTATGACAAATTATAAGGCGTTATATAGTTGTTCATGTACTTATTGTCGCGAAAAAGCTTGTCCGGTTGCTTAGTAGCCATTATCAGTATCAATAATAAAATCATGTACCACAGTACATCGCTTTATAATTTATCATACTTTGATAATGTTGTCTATCTCCTACAATTACCATGTATTTTTTTCATTTGTTTTGGCTTAAAGGCAAAATTCCGTTTTCCATTATTAATATTCTATGATATTATACAATTACATACACACAGAATACATTTAAATCAATTTTTATTTAGATACATGTAGTTTCTGTTAAATGAATGTTTAAAATTAAATGTACTATTACATTACTCCCATTTACTATTCTTAAGACATTAAATTTAATGTTCATTTATTTCATGTCAGATTTCGGAACATTAAATTTAATATACCGACGTATAGTAAAAGTACATTAAAATTCCATTCATTTGTAATAGTGAAATAACCAATAATACTACGAAATACAATGTTTGGATAGGGTCTTTATGCCCCTCCTCGATTCAAAAAACTTGTGTTATCGTGTCTATTGCAATTGTGGATATTATTTAAAGCGTAATTAAGAGAAAAGGAAAAGTTTATTCCGCAGTTTCTGAATTTTCTTTCATTTCTAAATGATTTTAATTATACAGAAAAGCAAGACACAAACGCCATATCCAATTTGGTGAATTGTTATTCTGAAAATCTTGAAGATTTTAATCTCGAATTTAAATAGATCCACCGATATGTCGAATATAAGTTGTAAAAAAGTTTCCTTTTCACTTTTCGAACTTTGTGAAATCACTGTTTAAGGTAGTACTAGCGTAGATAGAATTAAATCATTAAAATATTCTAAATCGGCATAAATAAATAGAGTAACATGTACTTACTGTGATTTCAATTTGAGAAACCTGTCACCGACCATTTGAATGAAATAATTGCAATTATAATTGATTGTGAAATACATTGCGTCTTATGGAGAGAACACTTATTTACATAATAAAACCAACTTTTGAATCACGAAAGTGTTGGAAGTTTACTTTGATTCGTAGTAAATTTTCCCTAGTATTTTTCACATCACTGTTATCGACAGGTCACCGGACATCTGAGAAAGATATTTCACTTATTCCGGCGTGAGATGCATAAATCACGAACCGTTGCGCTCGGTCGCCATGTTTGTACATGCTTTAATGCATTTCAAACAAGTCAAGAGAGTTTCTGAATATTGTTTGTACTATATTATTAATTGATAGATAAAAATTAAATCAGTTTTTTTCTTCGTTGTTATTCATATCGTTGTTTTTTCAAACAATTAAAATAATAATAAAGAAAACAATTATACATTTGTGATTTGACTAACTTGATTCCACCTTAATTTATGACCAATATTGTCTAACATATACATTTTTTAGATTTTTTTAACACTCATGATAACAAACTCTTTGGTGAAGTGTTCACTCTCGCAAAAGAAGAGAGACCCTTTCAACAAAGAAAAAATGTATGCACTACAAAAACTGTAAATAACTTGGTAAATACGTAGATAAATATAGCAAAAAACGTTTGGGAAACTTGTGACTTCTTGAAATAAATTTTATTATAGAACAGATACGTATCGAAAATTAAAAACTGTTCCCTAAAAATTTTACATTTTATGAATAATGTTTATTTCCCCTGTACTCTTCATATGTTGGTTGCAAAAGTTGGTTGTATTACAGAGTTGGTGTATGATGTTCATTTGTATCATTAATCCCTCATTTTCAAATAAATAAAATAAACAATTTTTTTTGAAACCACTAGCTGATACGAAACGAAGTTATAGTCAATAAAGTTTGATCAGATTCGAAAACACTAATTGTCATGGTAGCCTATTTTCGTGAGTTATTCTAATATGCGTCAGATTTGGATGCTAAGCAAAAACCATTATTACTTCATAAGATGTCGAGGAAGGTAAAGCTGTGGAAAAGATAGATCATGTATAAAAAATCCCCAAGGGAATCAATGCTCAAAAACTCTTTGAAAATAAAGATAATTGTTTCTTAGGTATTCCTGTTTTTTCCTTTCTTATGAAGTATACACAAAAGTACAACTAGGCTCGTATTTTTATCTCCGGGTGATGTTCTAGTTAAATTAGTAATTCCTCAAACGATTGCGTATACTGAGTAGCATATTTTCTGTTTCAGGTCCACAAGTGTGTGACGCACCAGGTGTGGCGCAGTACTGCCCAACTCTGTGTCTCAGTTCGCGTTGTTCCCTTCCACAAGACGAAGCCGAAAAAAAAATGAGCTGCCCTTGGATCGCGATGAACACTTAAATGGAATTTTAGTTACTTAGCAGTTTCCATGTACATCTTTGTAAATCTTGCTCAAGATAACAAAGGCCTATCGCCACTTTCCCCGGAATAATTTCCAAGAATATAATATCAACGTTTACATGGAATTTTCCCTGAATATTCTGCTAAAATTAATCTAGAAGAAATGGTAAATATTTATCAGATTGAAACTACATCCTAACGATACACCAAATTCTGGGAAGGTTCACAAATAAAGTTTTCTCAGCGTAAAAAATATAAGTGTATAGATATAACTTGTGAACCAGAAATGTAGTTGTGGATGTTGGGAGTTGCATTCGTATTCTCCGGAAATTGTCGAACGAGAACGGAATAATAAAGATTATCTAACAACACAGTTACTTTGTGTTGCTACAATGTATTCCCGAGCAGCTGATCGAGCGGATTACAGTGGGACAAAGCACGTTACTATACAATGTATTCATGTAAAATTAATCTCTGTAAGTTGAATCATATGAGTACGTAAATGAGTACGTAGCGTTTTAAGAACAAAAATTCCCTTCACGAGTTTATTCACCAAAAATCTTTTATAAATTGGGAAGGATCTTTTACAACCGGGACATAAAATATTCACTATATCATCATACAATAAAAAGAATAATCCATAAAATAAAAATTATTTACACGAATGTTTCTGTCTCATGTTAAACATCGGAAACTCAATTCGGCGCAACCCAAAACTTTCTAATGTAAAGTACACTACAAAGAATAATCCATCAAATTTTGCTAGACACTACGCCACGGGACGCTCTCGTTTGCACTTAATAAACTATTATTATTTCTCTAACTCGATTTGCTGTCAAGACTGAAGAACATATTCCATGTAATGCCATTCTTAGCCTTACCACCGACTGGCGATTGAAAAGAAGTGGTATACGTACTTCGCCGCTATCTGAAATTCAATTCCGGACTTTTGCACAAGTAACCAGAGCATGTGTTCCACTGTGAGGCGAATTAACCTCACACACAATTCCGTCCCCTGGAGGTGCTGCTCTCCGAGAGAGTGGGGCCTGCTCCTCTCACCGCCTACAGCACCATCGCCCTAACCGCCTGCAGCAACACGCATCGCTCTCCCCTCATCTTCCGCGCGAACATCTCACAGAGCAGAACAAACAAGGAGGCGACTCCTGCGGGCGTTCGCGGTCGCTGCCAAGGGAATGGATATGTTGTATAATTCAGGGTGGAGAAGGTGAGAACATGAGGCACGGGGAAACAGAATGAACAAAGCCAAGAAAC
Organism: Laupala kohalensis; assembly: GCA_002313205.1. Taxonomy (NCBI): domain Eukaryota; kingdom Metazoa; phylum Arthropoda; class Insecta; order Orthoptera; family Trigonidiidae; genus Laupala; species Laupala kohalensis. The sequence continues at coordinate 293,656 of NNCF01128081.1, read as the reverse complement.
GCTATCAAATCCACAACTACTTCATTCAGACCTCTGGCTAATCCGAATCGATATTTCACGATGAATCAAACTACAGCTGCCATTTCACTGGGACCAGCAAAGACAAGCAGTCCATGGTTATCTCTGGAAACACAAAAGAGATACGGAGGTCGAGGAAGGAAATGAACATGCACAACGACCAATATCACTATATTCGTGACTGCACGCTCGAAGTTTTTAAATCCTACAGTGCATTGAAAAACTTGGTGGCGAATGCGAATATGTGTCCCTGAATCAGACGCTAACTTTTTTTCACTTGTAACCCAAGGGATTCGAGTGGTAGTTTACACATAAAAATGAAAATAACCATGTGGACTTGACGTTACATTAAACATTGCCTAAAATAATAAACATTTTCTTTTTTAAAGGTAATAATTATAAATTAATGACAATAAACTGTTTTTATTATTTGGAATCTTTTTTTTTCTTTTGTAAGGCGAATCACCTAATTCACAGTTTCATCATAACAAAAAATAGTTTTAAATATCCCTTATGAAATAAATGTACTAATTTTTGTTCAGATGTTGCCTTCATCAATCGATTTTAACCTTTATTCCAACCATCTACGAAATAAAAATACTACACTTCTTTCTATGCGTATGGAAATTCGGTGCGAAGCATGTAAGAGACACAAATTAATCCTTTCTGCAACATCATATCTACTTCTACCGCGTGTGGTCTTGTTTCCCCTCTGAATGCGAAACTGCACTAATTTGTAATCATTTCCATTACGGGCTGTAGTACATCGTCGAGCGACACGAAACATGGATTCCCCGCTAACTATACAAGGAAGAAAGCGAAGTGGCCAAGTCAGACAAAGCGGAAGGATACTGCTACTTCAAAGGAGTTAGTTGTCTCAGCACAAAGTGTAATTAAGTCCTCATGAGATCAGGGTGGTATAAGGGGAAGAAGGTGCATAAACATTAATATGTCGCGCATGCAACAGCAAAGAAAATGAACCTAGTGGGCATATTCTATGCTAGTGGATCTGAAAATACAATAAGACTTTGCGTGTCTTGCACTGCCACCGATTCACATCTTAAAATGTCGGCAAGATCGTAAATAGGCAATTATATCGAAGCACCACACGCAATTCTCTGTATCGAAAACGTGCAGGGGGGCATAGACAACACTTTTATTACAGGCTAATAATACATTCCAGTAACAAAGTTTTCTAAATAATTTTAAAATAAAATATGAAATCTCGCTTGCATAAAGTTTTGATTTATCTCAAAAGTTGTCTGATAAAGTATCTTATATTTATTGACAATCCTACAGTATATACCGCACGTTTGAGCTGCAACATCCCAAAAACCATATTGTGGATTCTAAGTACCACAATATCATAAATAATAACATAATCCAGTAATTGTCGGGAGTATTCAACAATTCCATTCATGATTTCATTGGCTTTAATTGATTTAGCAAAACTTCTTACTGAAGATTACATAGCAATTTATCGAAATAATCCACCTAGAGTTATCTTGCAATATTATGATGACTAACTCAATTTTTTAAATGCATTTTTAATTACGATTGTATTCCATTTTCATCAGGTTTATATATAAGTGCCAAATTTCAGCTCAATCGGCAAGAATTGGCCTGAACGTATTAACAAACTAACACGTCAAATTAAATAGAAGCTTGTAAAAACATTTCATGTATTTGTAGTGTCAAAACGGGGATGGGTAATGAATTGGAAGATACAGAAAGCAATTGACAACGCGAAAACAAAATTTCTTCTAGATGATGACAAACTTTCTTTGAAAAAATCATGCTAAAAAATTATCACCTCCAGTTAGTGATACAGAAGGTAGTAAAATGTTAGTACACCTTCTGGCAAAGTAAACATTTATGTAATATATTGCTCTTAACTGTACTTGTTTTATAGGCTTTGATTTGTTGTATTTGAACATGAAATTCAATATGAATAAAATATGTCTTAAAACATGGTGAATACAACGGGTGTATTCAGTAAAACGACAAATAAATAGTGAGTAATGAAAGTTAAATGAGTTATTTCAGGGTTTTCGGACCAGTTGTCTCGGGGGAAATTGTAAAATCGTGGGGTAATTGTAAATTGGTGAGTGAATAAAGGAAATTTCATACTAGGAATATCAGAGATTTATAATGTACCGTTACCCATTATTACTGTACTTAAAGGTATACTTTGTTCGTATTAACACATTGTAATTGAGGCAAGAAAGAGAAACATTCAAAACTTGTTTACAATTACCCAGCTTAACCCAAATTGAAAAGTGAGAATTAGGAAAACTTATCACAAATATACCAACTTTTCAGGTAATACACGTTCGGCAATATTGCAAATACCACAGTGTAAAATTCGTTCATGAGGTCGGGGTTACAGTCGTAGGCACTAGAAGGGCTCCCTCGTGTGCTGATTTGTTCCTTGAAAATTATTTTCTTTCTAAAAAACTGCCATTCCTCTTTTGTAGGCGAGGTACATACATGACATATTTATTATTTGAACTCTCGGACATGAAGTTCTTCAAAATTTTCTTATTTAATCAAATTCATATTCACCTGAAATATCTACCCAAATTAATACATTTCCTGGATATCAACATCCATCTCTCTGAGTTCAATATTATCCAAACTAAAGAACTTACAAAAACCAACCAACACACGACAATACCTTCTTTTCAATAGTTGCCACCGACACCATGTTAACCGCTCTCTCCTTTATGTCCTACATATCCGTGGCCATAGAATTTGCATTAATCCTTCACGACACCTTCGCTAAACGCTATTATCCCACTTTTGTTATTGACAAAAAAAATTTTCCCTCTTAGCTCAAATTATGTATGTAAAACCTATAACAGACAATCTTCTCAGTCCCCTACATTAAATTCAACATTTTCCCCTGGTATTGACAAAATTATAACTCTTCTCAAAGACTTGCATCAAATCATAGCCTGCAACCCTTTCACAAAATCCCTTTTCAACAAACCCCCTCTACTTGTCTATAAACAACCCGCAGCCTTAAAAAAATTATTAAGTAACAACAAAGAATTCAGCCTCGCCCCTCTGACTTTCTCACTCGGCATAAAAAGTTGTAAAACTCTAGGTGCAAAACTTGCAATATTATTGATTCTTCTACGTCCTTAACTAGTCCTGTCACCCATTTACACCCAAAATTCGACAATCCAGTGAATGCACCTCCAGAAATTGCATTTACTTTCTAGGTTGCACTATCCGTAAAAGTTTTATGTAGGAGAGACAACTACTCCTCTCAACAATCACAGAGCGACTTGTGATAAAATCACTTGTTCGGTTTAAATAAACGACAGTCAATTCCTCAAAATTCAAATTTCCTTCCCCTTTTTATTTCCCTTCATCAAACATTCGGTCAACGTAATCCGAAGAGAGAATTGGATAATCTTCTACGTGACTGATGATGGCGACAGCCGAAACGTTTCGTCCAATTTGTGAGTGATTTTTATGTATTTAATATGTATATATAATAATAGGTATTTACAGATTTTCGTATTATATATGTGTATGTATATAATTATACATATGTATATTGTGTGTAAACACGTAATCAAATATTTGGAAAAACAGAAAAAGGACCATTTTCTTTTATTTCAACATGTCCCCCCTTGGTGCGCCCCTGCTATGAAGCTAGTTCATAGATTGGGTCTTGAGAGTTAGTTTAGTTTCACTGAAGGCAAACGTGACTATCTCGGATTTTGGGAAGTATCGAGCCTGAGTTATTTGGGTTTCATTCGCTTCGGACAACCCTGCGGTTATTTTGAACGCGCATCCTTCGTCAGTGGAGCGTCTTTTAATGGTGGAGCAAAAATTCTGCTTCTAGAGAGGTTGTGGGGCAAGGACACGCATATTAGCTCACCTTTGATGTTGAAAACCGTTCATGAATGGAAAAATCATTGGTTCACATTATGGTCCAACTTTGCTTATTGTAACAATATACGTAACATTTTAAATGTTTTCTTATAATTGAGAGCAGAAATAAAAATAAGCAAAATATTTAGACGCATTTAACCTTGTTCTCAAACTCAAGAATGTTACTAAATGTGGTTTTGATCTGAGCAAACACATTTAAAATACCACATTATTTTTATTTAAATTTCAGATTTTTTTCGCTGGATTTATGCTGGTCACCGAAGATGAAACTTTCGTTATTTAATTAAATAGGATTTAATGTTCTATAATCTGAAATAACATCACTTTAGAATAAATCGATCTAGAAGACAAACATAATTATGGAGAGAGATTGCAAATGACGATTCAAAACACGTTGAATAGGGTGCCTATTTCTGTGATCAACAGAGACGTCGGGTTTTTCAACAAATATTATACCACGTCTGAGAAAAAATACATTTGTCTGAGAGAAATAAACTTCTACTGTAACTTTACTGTCACTACACCGCTGGTTCGATTCCCGGTGACATTTGCGCACTAATTTTTGAAAATGGTTTATACTATAAATCAGCTCGAAAAATCTGTTTGGGAGCTGTAATGAAAGAAACCTTAATTCATGCTCTTACAAAGTCGCATTACGACAAATCTGGCAACATTGCTAGCAACAGAAGGAGATAAAATTGGAACATGTTCAATCTCCATTGTGCTGATACATATCCTAAGTATACGATGTCACCGTACACTTTAATACTTTTCATCAACATTTCTATAAAATAATTTCTATACATGAAGTCGCAAGTTACGGTATTTTTAATTAGTTCATTTATGACTGATAGTATACAATAATATATTTGATAACGAAATTATGTTTAGTTCTTAAAATTGAAATTACCCTTTGACTACATTCTTAAATATTACTTTAAGAAGAAAACTATCTACAAATATTACAGAGAATCATGATAAAAATAAAGAAAACAATACTAGAATTTCTAATTTCTATGATTCTATGATAATTATGCAATACTTTGTTGTATTGAAGTTACGAGAAATACGTGTGAACTGATTATACACCAGATCACTGTATACTGAACTCACCAAACTTTAAGAAATTTGTAATAGCAAACTCCATTTTAATAAGTATATTGAGTAGAAAATTGATATGCTTTAAATTGTGTAATTTATAACCAAACAATGTATCCAATAAATCTATAGTAATATAGCATCTCAAATTTATCTTCTAGTACTTTTGGAGCACAATGTTCTGTACAGAAAAATGGTATATGCACTTTCTGTATGTCTAGCTATGAATTGAAATTAGGTGGGTATTTTATAAACTCTATTTAAAACACACAATTTTTATAAGATGTTGTTAAAAAACTATCTATCTCCTTCAAGTACGTTTTCGGACGATTGTTTCGGGACACACTATTTGTTTATATTTTTCAATGCGACTTTTCTCGATTTCCAAGTCGATATACAAAAAAGAAGTGAGCTTTTTCCACACAGTGAAACCTGCGATGAAGATAAATGGTAATTTTTAGAATTCCTTATTCGCAACCTATAGTTGCAGCATGTACCTCATAACGAACAAAATAGTTTGAAACACCTCTTAATAATATACTACTAATAAACATGAATTTTTCTATCGTAGAATCTTCCAATAATTACATTAACTTTACATAATTACACAAATTTGTTATGTTTTAGTAAGATTTAGATAAATGATCTATGTACATACTTATTGAAATTTTGAATTGTTCTCTTTGTGTTTTGATTTGAAAAGCTTCTTGTATAATTCTATTTTTCAATTCCCTTTAAATACGCTAGTCATAATCCCATCTCTCCTTCCACAAGAATACTCAAATAGCGTGGAGACCAACATATCCTGGGATAGCACACAATCTGAGAAGCAATGAGTGATGACCAAAATATAAATATTTTTAATTTATTAGAAAGCCAATGTTTTCCTCATTAAAATATTCGTCGGACTGCCAAAGTTTCGACTTTTAGTCAGACTTCCTTAAGGCTATAATTACATATATCTGGGGTCTGTAACTTCACTTACAAGAAAAAGTAGTCATAAAGGAAGAAACATACTATGCATAAAAATTAACGTCAGAAGCTAATAATAAATCTAAAACCACAAATCTATTTTGGTAACTCGATATATTTATTCTTGTGTTTTTTCTGTATGTACCATTTCTTCTTCTCTTATGAAAAAAATAAGACAAAAGAAAAAATATTCTGGTAAGTGATGTCGCACTAATAAAACGTATCTTTGAGACCACAGAAATACGCAGAGATGACAAATCAAACATAACGAAAATCTTTGTTTTTCACGTCACTGTGATTGCTTTTCAACACTTTATTACATGCAAAATATATTGTGTTTTCAATAACGAATTTTCATTATTCCAGTTTACTTCCTGAGCACGCGTAGTAAAAGAGTGAAATGGATGGCTGATGACAAATTTGATAGTGCGATTGTTCTCCAAAATTATATTCATTCTAGAACGATGCATTCTAAAGTGGTATTATTTCAGGTCATAGAACATGAAATCCTACTAATTCCTACTAAATAACCAAAGTTTCATCTGCGAAGACCAACATAAACCAACAACGAAATATTCTGAAATTTAAATAGAATTGATGTGGTGGTCTAATTGTGTTTGCTCAGATCAAATCTTCATTTAGTAACATTCATGAGTTTAAGAGTTGGGTTTTCATAAGTTAAATTAGTCTAAATGTTATATTTTAATCAATTTTATGTACATGTACGTTGTATTAATTAGTTTTGAGATTTTACTTCAAAATTGCGGATTTTTTTAATACCCATTTCTTTGTCATTCTTGCTCGTTCGTTACAATAACTTCTTACAAAATGACCCTGAATCTGGAATGCTGGAACCTACTAGTCATAATAACTTCGTGTTTAGTTTTGTATTGTTATCTCATTAATTGCTTCTCAGATTTTTTATCCTTACTCTTAAAATGACGTTGAATTTCTAATCAATATATTTAGCTTCACAAATATAAACTATCATACTGATTCGTAAAAAGTTATATAAAATATGCTTCTGAATTGCCTCATTTGCCCCCTTCTATATCAAGGAATTCTACTGCATGTCGATAGTAACCAAAGAAAGTGGAGAAAATAATGAAATTGATATCTGGGATAATGTAAGACAATTAATAGAATACAATATTAATTGCGATGTTTTTTTGTCTGATAATCTTAGATAATGTGCATGAATACAAATCAATTGTATTTTGAAATCTAAATAAAAGTGATATGTTCCTTTTGTTATATTTTCTGAGAACTAAAAATATACTTTTTCTGTAATGTTGAGTATATTGTTTTATATGTTGCACGATTACATCCAAGCATTGTATCTTGCATCAATAAATTTCTTACAGACGTAATTTATTAATTGGTTTCAAATTATTTATTATATTATTAGAATTAACATTTAGTGTTATCCATTCATTTTATATAAAATTCCTTTCTATAATGCTTGATTTCGGATTGACCTCTTAAAATAGGACAAAAAAGCTGGATGTCATTTGAAATTACAATAAACAACACAATAATTGCTGCCAATGACCTTAAGTTCATCGCGCCACTAAATAAAATTCAAAGGTTATAAGAATATTAATCTGTAATTCCTGAATGCGTATCTCACGAAATTCATACGATATCTTGTAATGGTATTCAAATCGGTGATGAAACAATATCGATTTTACGGTAAGAAGCAAATCTTTGAACGGAGAAGTTTAATTTGTTTTATATTCCCTAGGACGGCTTTGTGAGACAACATCTTCAGATGTCATTTACATATTGTAAGAATGTATTAATTATTAATTATTAATTAGAGTAATGAGAACTATGACCAGCAAAATGTATCGTAAGCGAGCGGAATCTTATCGACGATTTCTGCTACGCAGCTGCGAGAGAAAGCGACAGCAGTGAAGGTTGCAGGGTTTCGTATTTTGTTGTTCGGAGGACGGTTATAAAAAGTCAGGGATAGGAAGAGTGTCTGAGTACATAATGAAGAGCATTTACTTTTGACTGGAAGGGGGAAGTAGGTAGAAAATTTGCTAACACATAAAGCATGGTGTCGTTGGATTTAAACTGGGAAGCAACGGAAATTTACAAGAAGTATTTTGAAAGAGGCAAGGACAGCGTTAGCGTCAGATTTTGGGTTTTAAAGTGCAGCTGCAAGAGAAACTCATATCGTGGGTGTGGAGAGAGGCAGAAACCCTTTATAAATTAAAAGGATGACAATTGATAGCGACCCGGAGAGCGTGGGTCTGAGGGAACTCGACCCTCAGCTTTTGAGAATTGTCTAGGGACAATTGACGTACACCACGAGGCAGGGACCGTTGGGCGTGTGTCGCAGATTGGTTGGCAAAAGAGGCGCTGAAGACAAGGGAATGGGAGTTAAAGGTTCGAAAGTTTCCTAATTTAGTTTTCTATTGTTCTTAAAAAGCGTTAGGTTAAAATTACGGAGAGGACGGTTGAAAAAGATAACGCCGTTGAAGTGAGGAAATTTCCTAGAAAGGAACGTTCTGTGTGGCTAGGAACAAGCACTTGTCGTTCTAAACTCAACCAATCACGACAACTTCGCGTGAAGTGAAAATTTGACATGATTGGCAAGAAAATAGTCACATGTTTTTTTTAATATATCACTTGAGTTATCTTGTGAGGGACAGAGTGGGGAACGAGGTGATAAAACATGATGCAGAGACGCTCCGTGATCATTCGAGTATTTTCGAGCAGGATTCGATCATTTGAGTATATTCGAAACTTCAATGAGATTTCGAGATTCGAGCAGAACATTCGGAATCATTTCGGGATTCAATGATTCCGAGATCACTTCGAGATTTTCTTCAATATTCTTGACCTCACAGTCTTGAAGTTTTGGATAAGTTATTCTTAATGATATCTTGTTCTTATTCCAAATTATGCAGAGTTTTCAAAGTTTCAACTTTAATAATCTACCCGAGAACTAGTCGGAGATCAAATGTTTTGTTTTGTAACAAGTGGCGATTGTAAAGACTATTTAATCGCGTCGCATCAAGTTTTATGAACTCTCGCTATAGAGACTGTAAAAGAACTGTATTATGACGGTGAACACTTCAAATTCCGAGATCGAGAAACTCTAGGCAGGCGTGGCAACTTCCAAAGAAGGTTGGTTTTGAACGCTGAATGGTCGACTGGCAGGTACGATGAAGGACGCACCGCACGAACCTATGAAAATCAATGGCATTCCAATCTTCACCTACAATAGAAAGGTAACCTGAGAATACTAGTTGCGATCAGTATTATATATTTAAGTGGCGGCGAGAAGATCTAGTGCAACGAACCAGAATAGTAATGGCCCACGCTCAGAACTTTTGTAATTGTATTCTTAATGAGGTCAGGAAGAAGAGTGAGCAATAATGATGGCTTTCTAAATTTAATTAATGTTTTTGTTGTAGTTAACTGGTAATGATTAATACCAGAAATTCTTTTAAAAATTTCATGTCAATGTTGTGAGTGATAACGTGTGATTTTTGGGTTTTTTAGCATGGTAGTGTTAATTAGAAATGTATCAAGCATAATTAAGTCAATTTTATTTTTACAAAAATTTCCCTATGCGTTTTCCTTTAACAAGGTGTTGTTTCCACTTAATTAAAAATATTACTAATCCGCTTCATGGTTTTTATTGACGCAAGAGCTAGCTAGACCAAATGTAACCAGGTGAGTGTTACCCACTACTCCATTCACTCTTTAATTTTCGAGTAATATTACAATATAGATAATAATAAAGTTTACTGGTTAAGATCGTAGAGAATATTTTTTGTTATGGAAGTCCAGGACGTGTATAATAAAAATTTAGAAAAAATTTCTTTAATAGCGGTGTAATAAAACATTTTCTCTCGTTACGATTTGATAGCGATATATTCACCAGTACTAGTCTTCTATTGGTCTGCCAAATATGGAGACAGTTTCAAGTTTTCCTACGATGGATCGAACGAAGGTGAGGAGCTTTTTCCCTGTCACAGGTGAGTGGCTTTGCAAACCTAATAAATCCAAACTGCTAAGAGCGAGGGACTTAGAATATTTTTGTGGGCCCTTTTAAGGAATATACCTAACCGATACTAATGATAAACCAGATGATAAATCTTATCGAGTTGGGACGAATGGGAATTCACACCCGCTATCTCCCGTATTGCGGTACATTGGAAGCTACCATTACCGTACCTCAATCTTTAGATTGTGATACCATACTTTCAACATTGTTTCCAGCCCATCAATAATGCCATGATGCTGATCAGAGGCAGATACTAGGCATATTCCACAGCTCCAAGATTTTTAATTATGTTATGTTAAACGAAAATGGGAGACGGGACCGAGATTCGAGCTCAGAGTCTTCATCTTAACGCGCTGATGCGCTTACCAACTGCACCAATACATTCAACTCTCGGCCCAATCTACCATTGACATTCAACTTGCGAGACCCACAGACCTCTGAGGTGGTCTCATGAACACTAGACTTTTCATATAAGGCAATTCCCTTAGGAAGAAATTGATTGTGCATCGGTATTTTCCATTTCTGGAGTTCACAAACATAAAGAAACCTCTTAAATTGCGAGACCCTCAGAGGTCTATGGGTCTCGCAAGTTGAATGTCAATGGCAGACTGGACATAGAGGCGAATGGGATGGCGCAGTTGGTAAGTGCATCAGCACGTTAAGCTGAAGATCCCGAGTTTGAATTTCGGTCCTATCTCCCATTTTCTTGACATGAGGCGGCACGTGTGTGGAGAATGGCCGCGGACGAAAAGGTACACTTGATGGGTTTCTGGTACCAGACCACAAAACGGGATGTCAAATTAAGAACCACCTAACATCCAGTTTTCTCTAGTCGGGGTTTTTGTACTGTTATCTCTCTATAAACTTGATCATTTTAATCGATTTTTAGTAAGCAAGTATTCGTTTGCAACTGAATCAGGGTGGAAGACAGCAAAATGCAAGTTAATTAATTTCGAGGAATAAATGGTTTCTTTAGGGAAAATAACTAAATTCTACTCATAAATTCTACTCCTGAACTTAAATGAAGTTCACGATACACTTACAGTTCTGTTCGACCATTATATTCTCGTCCAACTCATACTAGAATTCGCCATACTTCGCGTAATTTAGAGGTATAAATATAATTAGCTAAATACATTATATTTTCTGAGAAACGTCTCACACTTCTGTTCTGCAGTACCAAGCTCTTATCCACAAGATATTCGAATTTTCCTTGCTATCATACCCTTTCCTAACTATTATACATGCAAAGGATATATAATGTACAGTGAAATAACTTCGTTCTACGAAGCAGACATTCTCTGCATTCGTAAGTTGCTTATTTACAGCAAATGAAAGTTTATTCGAATGGAGGCAGACTTTTCAAAGAAAAACGTAGCTCTGCATACAAGTTATGGCAAATGAATGTCTCTGCGGAATACGAAATGCGAGTTAATGTTCCTGTCTTAGTTCAACAAAATTGGCTACGTAGAAAGATAAAGACGTTCATGACACAATGAATTTGTAACATTTTACAATAATACAACGAGAACTGGAGTTAAACATTTCCATTTAATCGCATTGCAGTGCGAGAAAGTTGAAGTACACAAAGTTTATCGTTATATTACATCAAACGTGATCAGGTCAAACTCAATGTATTTTGGATTCATGAAAATAGCATCGAATCGTGAAATATGCAGAATACCAGGGACTTATTTCTTCTTTCAGCAGTGAGATTATCGCTCAGACAGTCTTTTCTGTCAGAATGTAAGCGTTTGTGTATCCCAGGAAACGAACTACGCTAAGTTACGACACACGCGTAAATGAAATTTGGGACTTCTCAAGAAGTTAATCTCACGCACGATTAATATTACATCTGTTCACTTCAAGTTATTCAAATCTCCTCACTGCTATGGAATTATTAATTCATTTTATTTATTTGCGCTATTAAAAAAAAAAATTATTTAGTTACTGTTTTATGGTGCTATTCAAACTAGGAACCTACTCTTCCAGCCAGTCATGAGTTATGTGAAGGTATAGGGATGGAGAGATGATGGGTTTCTGGGGAAAAGGTGCCGATTCAAAATCAGTCCGGCATAGGTGAGGGAAACTAGCTCGAAACCTCAATTAGACCAAAAGGGGTATCGAACCAGTTGGAACGGTGGGAGTGAAGACGCTATCTCTACACCAACGCTATAGACAGGAATTACAAATCATTCGGGAACCTATAATTCTTTTCTTGCCATTTTACATACGTCACAACAAATTCGTTCACTGAATGAGTCTTCAAGTATTTTTATCCTCATATATACACAAGTACATTTTTATTCAAATACTTAAGAAATTATACAACTTATGCCACGTACATGTACTGAAACGTGGGAAAATTAAACTACCGTGTTTCACGTGAAATGAAATATAATTTAGCATAAATTGATGGTTTTCAATGCATTTCAAACCCTTTTCAAGAGTCGGAGGTTTTGAGAAGTATGTATATAAAATAGATTCTCTAATTTTTGTATGAAAAATTGCTTTAAGTATTCTAAATAAGTATATTAATTGACGTTTAATTATTAGATATCATTACACAGTATGTTCATGAAAATGCATTTCTTCTTAGTATCCAGATATGCCTTAAATTCATGTATCAATTTCATACCTAAATAACATGATAATTAAAATAGTGTAGATTTATTATATGTGTAATTAAACCAAATTTGTCTCGTAATGTGAATTGAATTATAAGCATTATTTCAATAGGGTCGGAATAAAACAAAATAATTATTGTCTTTCACTGCATGTCGAACAAGGCTTTCAAAATCACGTTTTTGAGGTCAGCTAGCCCACCTCTATTACATTTCTTACTATAGCAATATAATATTTGTGTTTGCATGGAATGATAGTTTTGCGCTTTGAAATTATGCTGTTCAATACAGTCGTGGCAATATCGGAAGAGCGAGAATAGAAATTCTACGTCAATTCACTTTTCATCAACGTGGTATGTGGACAAAGGAAACGTCCTTGTTAATGACATCTAATGAAATAATATGTGACACCTAATGAAATATATACCAAGAATGGGAATGCGTCCCGCGTAGCCATGGTGGGAATGAATGACGTCACAACTACCAGGGTTACTACCATCTCAACCGGCACATCCATTGCGTAGCAGCAGTCAGACAGACCACGCGGCCACGAATAACATATTCATGTATTCATTGCGCTCTGCATCCCCCGCCGATCCTCTAATCACTCAGGCTCGCTAATGAAGATCTAATGAGTCGGGGCTAGCCCTGTGCAGACGGTGCACCTCACAGTAGAGAGGCATGCAGGACGAACGAATGGAGGTTGATGCTGATGGGGGGGGGGATAAGCGGAGACAAAGCTCAACAGAGGAGATGACGGGAGCAAGAAGGATTCAAGGAATGGGAGGAGGTGGGAGAGGGAACCTAAGGAAACTATGGGTTTCTCTTTTGGTACATTTAAATTCACCCCTTTCGCACCCAAAGGGGAGAATTTCGATTCTATAGCAGTAAAAGCTATATCCTTAAATCACTGATGTGGGTGGCGGAAATGAAACTCGTAACCAATTCTGATTCAAGGTTTGTAACTCAAAATTGCGGGAGCTTCAATTTTATATTACAATACGACCAATAACCATCTCTGTTTTAGAAATTGATACCAAATGATACATTTTTTTGCAAAGAACGTCTCCATATCCATATTTTATTACATTTTCATAAGTGTATAGTTGTGTTTCTGTGAGATAAACATTTTGAAAAACTCACTATTTTGCATTCACTAAATAAGACATTTTAAAAAAACAATTTTTGGCGAAGAAAAATGTTTCATAACTGCAGTATGATTATCCAATTAGAAGACAATTAGAAGACAGCTCAGTACAATAACTCTTAACGCTGTGTGATGAAATTATGTAATCGCACATTTGAGGTTTTATGTCAACTTCCGCATTTACAGGAAATTAGTAAAATAATAATTTTATCTCATAATCATTGATTAAATGAAAACTACGAGTTTTTAAAACCCCACATAAGTAGTCAAAAAGTATTGCTTCAACATCCTTTTGTTTTCATGTTCATAAATACATTCATGAAATACCAAAGCTCAAACAAATTATTCAACTTCAATATTCAGTACTTGATTAATATTTATTGAAATATAGATGTCATTTATTGTCAATTCATTCACAAACTGAATTTCAAAGGGGTAAATAAAGTATCACATGATATTTACTTTCACCGATGTAAATATGTGGGCGATGATCACTCACTGTCAATAAAATTTGAACAAAAGTATGGCCTTGAAGCCTTCTTTCGATTAAGATTTTAAAATATCAGTGACCAATGACTAAACCATTTGAAAGTTTATTGGGGGAAAAAAATTTACATCCTAGTTTCCAGATCACTTTCCACAGGTACAGGCTAATCGCATTCTCAAAACATATTCTTCTGACCCCTTCATAAATGAGTATCAATGATGATCTGTATGGTTGTTTGAGGTTCTTTCTGCACCCTCATATAAGGTTCAGGCGACCAAAAGTTTTAGGACATATGTAGCACGATAGCACACCTTCGGTGGGGAGGTTGAATCCCGAGCATAGGACATCCTTACGAAATGCTGTACCCCATCTCATGAAATACAACCGTTATATTCCCAGTAACTTCTTTCCCACTTATAGCAAACACTCTCGATGCTCCCGAATTTTTGAACAGTACGTAAGAATTGGTTCTATTGCTCCCATATAAATACACCTCCCTTCCTCAAGATCAATCGCGTGATTGTTAATCCCAACCTGTCTTAATCTATAATTTCTTATATAAACTTTGATGATATTATTCACATTTTCTGCAAAGAGTTGCCTTTTTGTCAATTATTAATCGAAAATATATAATACTTTTTTAAAGTTTCAATTTCCAATTCCCATTATGTATTGTGGGGCATCTTCTAATAAAACGCGATAAACCAAAATGTATTCTTGTTATTTTGATCTCAGATATAATCTTTTTCACATCTTTAAATAGGTATGCGTGTCATTAATGCTAACTAACATGATCACGAAATATTCATTTTGAAACTTTAACATTTTTGCATTTCTTTTTACTTCGATGTCATCACACGCGTCTCCTTTCTGCAATGAAACTCTGGTTTTGCAGTACTCTCTTGGTTAATATGCCTTTTTTGAGTTCTCAATAACATTTTTTTTTGTGGGGCTTTAGGGCTCGTCAACATCGAAGGTCATTAGAGCCCATTTCTCAATAACTTGCGTTGTCCAGGTGGTCAGTATCTCCTATTAGAGAAATTATATTTGTCTTCGGGAAGGAACAGAAGGCGAAAAAGGCTTCGGCCTTCTGATAAGAATCGTGTAGAAGAACGATTACGTTTACTTGGGAGGTTAGGGAGAGACATGGCTTCTATCCTCCATCTAGTTACCGTTTTACTAGTGTAAAGTGAACCAGTACATTATTTTCAACTGTGAAATATTTGAAACTGGACGTTCGAAAAACAGTTTCTAGCTGTTCAGTATCTTAAATAATGATTATTGCGCAGAACTATGAAGAAAGACTTCATTGTTCGGGTTCATCCCAGAAAATACGGAAACCTTCAGAGTACATCAGTCAAAAAACCTATGATCCTTGAGACTCACAAGCAGACAACATAAGTGCTCTTGATATGTGAGACTACATCTTTGTCAATTCTGGATTACTTTTTCCAAATACTATCTGATAAAAATTTCAGTTTTAGCACAGAATTTCAAAAGTCGATAATGGTGTATTTTGGGAATTGAATTTTGAAAATAAAATATTCTTATATTTTTAACTTGAAATACCCTTTGATGAACGAAAGTTAGGAATTTTATGGGTTACCTCTATAGACTGGACCCTAAACATTTAAAATCTTATGTGTAGAAAAGTACAAAATTCAAGTAATAGAAGTAATAA
Source organism: Laupala kohalensis (assembly GCA_002313205.1). Lineage (NCBI taxonomy): Eukaryota > Metazoa > Arthropoda > Insecta > Orthoptera > Trigonidiidae > Laupala > Laupala kohalensis. The sequence continues at coordinate 277,696 of NNCF01128081.1, read as the reverse complement.
TAATAAAATTCCAGCATTCCCCTAAGTATGAGAAGATACAAAAAAGAAATAAACTTTCGAACACAGAACACCACGTTTGAAAGGAACAACAAAAGAATTTACAGATAATTATTGAACCAAAAGAATAAATTAACTGAAATTCCAAGTATGGAGGAAATTGAAAATTACTGGTCCGCTCTTTGGTTCTAGGACAAACAGTATAATGGCGATACTCAATGGATGCTAAAGAAAAAGGAGAAATTTCATCATATAAATGAAATGAATACTAATTCAGAATAAAATGTAGATAAAGAAACATTTGCAAACACCCTTGTTAAGATGGTAAATAGGAAAACAGCAGGAGTGGATAAACTACTATGGTTTTGGATTAAACGACTTACTGGACAACACCCCCACCTACTTAAATCAATAAACAGAATTTTAAATGTCACTGAATCTATCCCTGAATGGATGACAGAGGGAGCAACATACCTAATTCCCAAAATCAAATCCACTAACAATCCTTACAATTTTAAACCTTTTGACATGTTTGTCAACCACGTACGAACTGATTTAATCAATTGTAGCAAATTTAATGTATCAACACTTCGCTGAGAATGAAATGAAACCCCTGGAATAAAAGGGATGCAGAAAGCGAACATTTGGATGTAAAGAGATTTTACGAATAGACAAAATCACTTTGCGGGAGGTAAAGAGAAAGAAAAGAAATTTGGCAGTAGTTTGGGTAGACTATGGAAAGGTCTTTGACAGTGTACCTCACGGACTTATTGTAAATCTCATGGAAGTGTATAGGGGACATGAACATCTCAAACAAATATGCAGAGATTCTATGACCAAATGGTGCACGAGTTTGGTCTCGAATTCCTATAACATCAAGAAAGTCAACCAATACCCTAAAAAGAGGAATATTCCAAGGGGATTCATTGTCTCCCCTGTTGTTTTGCACGAGTCTCTTTCCTTTTTCTAGAACTTTGTACCAAAAACATGAGAGGTTCCAACTTCTAAAGAAACACAAGAGGGGTAAAACCCATCTTTTTTACATGGATGATCTCAAGTAATATGCCAAGAATGAAGATTAACTACTAGGCATGATTAAAACAGTGAAATAATACAGCGATCTTGGGATGAGATTCGGAATTGACAAATGTGCAAAAGCTGTAATAACGAAAAGGCAAGCTACAAAGAACGGAAAGCTTGAAAATGATCAAGAAACCACCATCAAGGAAATAGATCCACATAGAAGCTACAAATATTTAGGAATTGAAGAATAATACGTGATGAAAATGAAAGATAGAATTATTAAATAATACCTAAATATCCTCAGAATGATTTTGGGAACAGAATTAAAGAGCAAAAATAAGATTTTCTCATTAGGAAGCTCGGCAGTACTTGTATTGGAGTACAGTTTTGGCAAAGTTGGTTGGACGAAGGAACAAATCAGGGCGTTAAATCGGAAAACAAGGAAGATGCTAACTGCTAAGTCCACCCTAAATCAGATGTAGACAGAATTTATGTACATCGCAAAGATGGAGGAAGGGATTTAAAGCAAATCTATGCCTCATATCAGAACTCCATCCAAAATATGGCTAAGTATGTAGTCGAAGATAAAGATGATCTACTAATTATGCAAGTACTACAAATCCAAAGAGAGGAAGGAGAAATAATAAAAAATGTCATAAGAAATAAGCATGATACGAAACGAACTCATGGATGACTGAGACGAGGGAACTTGAAACCAAAGACCGAAGCACTGATCATTGCAGTATAAAATCAAGCTCTTAGAACCCGGCATTATGAGAAACAAGTATTGAAAATCAAACATGACAAATCTAGATTACGCAAGACTCACTCAGAAACAATTGACACGTAGTTTTTGGGTGCCCTCAGCTAGCAAAGCATGAATACATGAAGAGACATGACAAAGTTTCAACAAGCCAGATATAATAGTAATAAAGAAAAGGAGTAAAGAAACCTTTATAATAGTAATAAAGAAAAGGAGTAAAGAAACCTTTATAATAGTAATAAAGAAAAGGAGTAAAGAAACCTTTATAATTGACATTTCAATCACATTAAGCAACAACATGTCCAAGAAACATGAGGAGAAGGTAACCAAATATTTAGGTCTGACCGCAGAGATACGAGGGATGTGGAATCAAGAAAAAGTCACAACTATTCCGTTTATTATCTCTGCTACTGGAGTCATCCCCAAGAAACTTCATGAAGAGTTAAGGCTGTTGGGATTGCATCCCAGTACCTACAAAGAGAAGCAGAAATATGTGGTACTAGGTACATGCTCTAGAGTTCGGAGATTTTTAGATTGTACTATAAGCCAAACATAATGCCTTGGTGATATACCCGCATTATGAATTATTTAACCAGTGAAACTGAGGTTTATTTAAATAATAATAATATACTGGTTTATTCTAAGGTTAGACTCAAGCCATCAGGCCTGCTATTCCGCTTGACCATAGTCAATAAATAAATAGTCATACATGCATAAATAACAATTCATACACAATTCAATCATGATCATGCACATAATAAAATCTTAAATACATAAATTATATAACAATAATATAAGGACTATATAATTACTTTCTTCTGGGGTATCAATCAAGCGATCATCCCGGTATTAACCTTAAGCAATTGAGGAAAACCTACAAAAAAAAAAAAAACTAATTTAGGATGATGGCTAAAGGTCGGACACAAATATTAGAAAATATACAATAAAGTGTATGATACATAATAATTACATAAATTACGAAAATACATTAATTACAAGATATTACAAAATATCGCTAAGAATATTACATTAAAATTTTTAAAATAAAAGATTAAAATTTACAAATTACATCAAATGTATTTAAATTTGCTATAATATAGTAATTATAAAAAATATAATTTTAATACATATAATTACCATATTTAAATTAAATTAGAATTTAATATTAGATCTAACGAAATAAATCCTATGCCATTATGAACATGTAATAGCTTTTATCCATATTATGGTAAAATATCAACACAAAATTTTTATTAATACAAAATTTTTACACTACACAACAAAGAAAAAACGGAATACTTTCTATTATTAAAAATGACAATACAATAAAGTTATTTATCACGAGAGTTGTATCTTAACCGTTGCCTTGACATGCCAGCTTCTTCTGGAGTGATTCCGAGAGACATACATCAAGAATCTGTTTCTTAAAAAAGTGTACTGAAGAACTATTCCACAAAGTAATAGGAAGAAAATTCAACATCTTAGCTACACCTACAGTAAAAGAATTATTATAAAACCTTACGTATGTTTGGGCATTGAAAGAAGTTTTGACTCCTGAAAGCGTAAAGAGTATACAAATTTTAAACGCTTAAATAAATATAAAGGACAGTTCGTACATAGGAGTTGGTAAAGCAATACAATACTGTGTAATTTACGCTTAATGTGTAATACTAAAAACTTATTTGAGTGATATAAACCCGAAATATAGTGAAATTTCGTAAGTTGTTAATATTCGAATTCAAGAGTTCTGAATGAGCTGAAGTTTGGTCGTGAGACTAGCACTCATAGCCGTGAAAAGAACGTCACAGTATTCGAAATGAGGGTACATGAGTGAACTATATCTTTGGTTGAAGCTGGAGAAAGTTCATGAATTGAAGAGAAGTTACGGTCTTGAAGAGAAGCGTATATTTTCTTACTCTCGGAGGTGCTCTTTGATGTAAAGAAGTGAATGTGACACCGAGATTCCTTACGTGAGAACACCAAGTTCATTTCGGATTTTTATTCAAGTGAGATTGCATTTGTATATATGTTATTGTGAATGAACGGATCCAATAATTAGACTTTGTGACTTTGACGGATTTTAAGTTAGTCCGTTACACTCAGGCCAATCTACTATAATAGAAAATCGAGGTAAATATTAGACAATGTTACAGATTTCCCTCACATTACCCGAAACATAAATCTGTACATCATCGGTGTACATATGATGCGAGCAGATATAAAGTACGATAGGAATGTCATTAGGGTAAGACATAAACAAAAATGGACCAAGTATAGAACCTTGGAACCTTGGGAGACTCCGCAGAAAATAGGTTTTGTAATTTGAAATATTTTTTCCAATTTTCAGAACTTGTTTCCTTTCAGATAAATAGCTAGAAGTCCTAGTTAAGTGTATGTTAAGAAAGAACAATATTTTTACATTTGCCATTAGAATATCGCGATTTACCTAGTCAAAAACACTGCTGAAGTTCAATAACGTTAGAATTGTTGCGAAGGCTCTATGACCTTGCCGTTGACGTGCCCTAAAGCCCCACAAAAAAAAAGAATTGTTGCGTCTCTATCATCTCATGCTTTCCTCATGTCTTCAGTTACTTTGAGAAGTGGTTTGAGTGCTCCGATCCTGACGGAAACCTGACGAAGTTGAGTTCATTCTTTGAAAAATTTCTGCTTATTGACTTCTTTTTCACGTACTTTAGTCAAAGCCGGTACAATACTTCTTGGTCAAAAATCACTAAGGGGAGAATCATTTTCAGATTTTGGAAGAGGTTGGACGCGTGCTAGTTTCCAAGCGTGAGGGAACATTGCTGTAGTCAGATGTAATTAATTGTGTAAGTTTTAAGTTTTTATCCTTGTGTTCAGGAGTAATTGCAAGTGTAATATCATTCATTTTATTAATACAAAGTCAACCCAGTATCTCGGCTGAAGGGTCATTACCTGCGTTTGAGTCTCGTAGTCTGCTTGTCCCTGTATTTGGTCGCTATCTTTTTTTCTTGTCTCTTCTTGTTGAATCATTGTCAATATATGTCTCGCCATCTTGTGTCCCTCTATGTATCTTCTTCCATGCCTATTCCTATGTTCCAGTGATATTTAATTCTCTCATATATTTTGTTGGTTATCTCGGTATCCAACCACCTTTGCCGGTTGATATCGTCTGTCCCACGTTTGGCGATCGTGCCCTTAACCACGTGGAGATAGTGGGACTTCTACTATTTCATTTTACATGCCTCCCGTATTGTTAGAATTTTTGTCACGTATTCCTAAAACTGATGCCGGACTCAATGGTGTAGTGCATACGGCGTAGGTCTATATGTATTCCTGAAACTCTTCATAGATTTCCGTTCACTTGATGTATTCTTCCCATCGTGTCTCATATATCCGCACCGCCTAAACCGTTATACCAGTCTGCTCGCTCATCATCAGTAATCGGACAATCATGTACATGTTGAGCATCTTCCACCCCTTGCCTGTATATGCACGTCCCATTATCCCTTAGATGCCTTTTGGCCCAGTAACTGTTAAAATTTCCATGGTTTGTTAGTATTTCGCATAGGGTTGGTGTTGAATCAAACCACTTCCTGTTTTTAAACAGTAATTTGCGGACATTGCAACATTTCATTAGTTCGTTGCCTATTTTTTCTTCCAAGCTTTGCTCGATGGTGATATATATTTGGTATCTACCCATACAGTTTTTCCTTGTCGCACTCTAAATCGCAACATATGTTGGTCTAAATCTAGATCTATTGGCAATACTCCTAAAAAACCTGAAGTGCGTGAATTAAACGCTCTTGTAAGTTTAACTCCAATTTATGAGACCACTGAGTTTTCGTTCATTGTCATGTAACTTAGTTCTATCATGACACACCACCACGCAATAAGTCAGTATTGGTAGTATCGCTGGCTTCTATAATCGCCGTAAGATGTCTTTCCCGACATTTTTCTCCTACATACATCATGTTTTTGGTGAATGTTAATATTTCGAGGATCACCACCCAGTAATTGACATTTGACCGCAAAGTTTACCAATGCTCTACTTTTATAATTGGGTCTTTTTCATGTTTCCCATGTAGCTTGAAGCCTAGTGCTAAGACTTCCAATTTTGACTGGGATATACGTAACTGGACAATTGCGCAAGCTCTCTGAACTGATGTCAACACATTTTGATTTGCAATAATGTTATCCCGCTTGTATTTATAACTTGTAGTGTCACTTTCAGAACCCCATTCCAGTAAACTGGTACTGTATGGTAATCATGCGGGTAGCCCTGTGTGATATGGCGGATAATCCCCTCCCATCGTATTTATAGCATCAGAAACTGATCTGTGCGGTATAATTTAATTATGTTAAAAAAACTGTAAAATGTTTTTTGTTCCAACATGCCATATCACGCAGTCAATAGGTCCCTTAATATCTATAAGGGCGAATAGCGCATATTTTTAGTTCTTTTTTGACGCAACTGAGAAGTTCTTATATAGCCTGTTCTGTGCATCGGTCCTCTTCAAAACCAAATTGATTTGTATTCGTCTTGTTCCATAATTACCTCTTTAATCTCTTCGCAATTATTTTGTCCAACAATGTTCCCAGGACTGGTAGGAGCGTAATTGGTCTATAGGACTTGCATAATTGTTCATTTCTATTTCCCGGTTTGAGGAATAGTCTGAGCAATCACACTTTCCAGCACTAAGGGAAATAACCACATTTATAATACACATTCATAATGTCTATTACCTCTATTATAGCCCGCCATTTGTAGGATCATGTCTGGTGTGATACAGTCGAAGCGTGGACTTTTGTGCGTTTTAACTGTTTCCATTACTGTTCGTATCTCTACATCTTCGTCCATCTTCATTCATTTCAACGTAGTCCCTTTGGTCTAGCTCTAAAATATCATATTTCTTATCATTTTGTGCCCAATGTCAATCCAGTCTGTAGGGTACGCTTAGTCTGTCTTTAGTGTCCTACATATTTTCTGGATATTAATTTTACCTCGTCCTATTAAATATGGTATTCCCCATAAATTATTGTCAGAGTTTTCATCGATTCATTTTGCCCAGTCCTCTTGTTGTATTTTTTTTGTATTTACGTTTTATATTCTTTTAAATACTCATGATACCGTTTCTGTCCATTTATGTAGTCAGTTGATCATTGTCTCTCTCGCTTGTATGCATGATGTAATTTACTGCGTTGTTTCGTCTTTTGGGTCATATCCGTATCATACCAAAGCAGCACCCTGCTATATCCACTGGTCACTTTTGAACATCGTGGTTCAACTTGCTTCAACATGTCCTCCTGCAACTTCCTTCCCCTCAACAACTAATGCTTTTATCTATATCCGATTTTTTTGTTCGACACACATACATTGTGTCGCCGTGTTCTCCTTATACGTATCGTAGACTACCTTTTTATAGTTAAATTTTGTTTCTGTACTTGTTTTTCCTCTTGTCACTGTCTCAATGTTGTAAAGAATCGTATTGTGGGAACTTTCAAGGGTGTCGTCCGTTCGGCACATTGTTGCTGTAGGTTCAGTTGTTCCATGCATTGTTATGACTACAATAGAAGTTCTATTAACTGTTCCATATGTGTGCATTCCATTGATATTGCTAATTGTTAAATCCTTCGCTAAAATCAAACTTCCCAAAACTTTCCCTAGTCGATTATATATCGTGTCTCCTCGTAAGTATGACCGGGCATTCAGGTCACCTTCTAGATAAATTTCTTCACCCCCAAATCGTTCCGAAATATCTTTCACCATTCGAAAAATGCGCGTTCGTTTTGCACCGAGATGCACGTATATATAAACCAACCTTTTCGAAATGTGCCCCTTTGCAATTCATATTACTTGCATAATTTTTGTTGAACACTCTTTGTGCTCTAATACATCTACGTGTGTGTTACAGATAAGGACTGCTTCCCGTCCTCCAGTTTCTTCTATGACATTTATTCGTATAAGGATATTTCGTTTTTTTTCCTAATTATAGACATACTATCTATTTCATTATCTGCAATGTACTGTTGTGTCCCTGTAAATTTATGTAATATCTTAACTACCATAGTGTTTTAATTATATTACATACCCTAGTTTATTCCTGGCACACCCTAATCCGCATACTATGATGATGTGGTCGGTTTTTGTGTTTGCAACTGACGCAAACTCATCTTGCGATTGACATAGTATGTACTCATGACCTACCTCACCGCACTTTCTACTTATTGGCGCTTTGTCACAATTTTTCACTTAGTGGCCGCATCTCTGACAATGATGGCACTTCAAGGGATCAACATGTTTTTGTACTCCATAAGCATGTAGACCGACAAATATTTTCCCTTATCCCCCTATTTCTTTGTATAATTGCATATCCAATTCTAGGACCTGTAATGCCATGCGCCCCTTTATGACCGTTTCGTATATCCTGCTGGACATGATGCGCGTTGTTCTGTTGATCTAGCTCCAGTAATTTCTTCTTTAATATTTCATTTCCCTGTATCTCTTTCACTTCATTTCGGATATGCCGCTGTATCATGCCCGAAGTGAGCTTAAATTTCTCATCCTCGAAGAGTAACTGCAACGTTTCGTGTGTCCCTCGGTCACTTTCTCTACTCGTCCTTGATCCTGTCCCTCATGTTTTCTTGACTGTGTTTCAATTAAGTTGTGGTCATCTATAGTCGTACTATAATCCCTATTTGATGGATTTCTGCTGTCACGAGGTATTGCCGTACCACTCCCTTTGTCCTGTTCCTTCTCTGATCTGCGGAAACCCTCCATTATTGCCTAGATATCTGTTGTATGAATCCTGTAAATAAGGTTTTGTAACTCACCACTCTTTCCTTTCACTTGTATTCACGTTTATTCCTTGTGCATATGCAACGTCCTGCTTATTTGTTGTGGGGCGTTGACACCTACCAGAAATGACACTACAGAAATTACACCACAAGATGGTAAGGTGTTCCGAACTTTAAGCCGTATCACGGGAGTATGATGGTGTACCTTGCTTGTAACTTGTAGTGCCCAAACAAGCAGCAAGTAATGACTCCTCATTATGTGGTACGGTACTATACTGTATTTTGAAACACAGCTTCTCACCTCTACAATCCTTTCTTGGGGCAAGAAAGCATCTTTTTACCGTGTAGGTAAACTCAATACCTGTTTTTTAGCGATCTTCATAAAATGTTTCTTCACCTCCAATGACGCCGTCAACAAGAGATGACTTTTCAGCTGGGTGCAAGAACGGGTTCCTTTGCTATCACGTATCTTTTCTTCTGCAGTTAGGCCCTTGGTGTGTGTGTGGTATGCTAGTCTTCAAGCACTCTATCTTTTGACACATGTCTCTGTGGCACGTGTTTCTTGAATTACTTAGGCACTGCATACCTCACAGTGACCAAACTCACGTGCACGCAGAGACTTAGACCCCTACTCCCACCTATCAAGTTTGGTGTGCGTGGCACCTGTATTTTGTTCTCCAAAGGTAAAAATACAATCTCCTCGTATGTAGTTCCGTACACTTGTGGCAGCGCTGTTTTCATACTCTATAATATGTTCTCGTAACATGCGAAGCACACTACACTGTGTAGTGCGTGTCATGTTGCATGTACAGTATGTTTCACACAACTAACTATATATTCCCTGGGTCTTTATAAACAATTCATATGGCCGTTCATACATTTTTCAAAATCGATGTTTTTTAGCTGAAAACTAGCCATTGCATGAATTTTCTTCGGATTTTTTTGTAAGCGGAAGCATCTACACCAGGGGTCGGCAACCTATGACCCGAGGGTCACCTTGACCCATTTGATAATTTCAAGTGACCCACTTTAGTTCTGAAAATAAAGTATATTATATAAAAATAAATTATAAAACAAACATGAAACAAACATTTTGAGAATTAAAAAAAATTGAAAATAGATACTAAGAACAACATTTTAGTTCGATTGCCATGGATCTTATACACAAGTGTTTATGTACATAAGATCCATGTCCATTACAAAGTTGGAGTAATGATAGTAGGCGGAATATAGCGACATATCTCTGACCCAATCGTCTCTTTAATACTCACATTTTGGTTGATTTTGACCCACAGCCAAAAAAGGTTGCCGACCCCTGATCTACACTATTGTTTCTGCGTTCATCTGCCATTGCCTTAATTTCAGCATGTCAAATTTGTATCGTGTACATCAATAATTTTTTTCTGTCACCTTCGGAAAATATCTGTGTCAATGTTAATCCTTATTTCTCCACATTTTCCACTAGTCGTCCTGAATATTTGGTCTTGAAGCCACTTATCCTTGGATTGTATTCACTCACCTTATACATCTAGAATCTAGGGTCCGAACATAACGCAGTCGCGGTCCCCATGATGTACGTTAACTTAATTCTTTACAATTTCGGCCACCCATTTTCACTGACGCACTCACTAAAACATCCTCTTATCTGATTTTAACTATTCAACTCCACGGAAAACTCTCTAAATACACTTTTGGATCACCCATATTACGGAGCTACTTTACATACATATGATCGCTACCTTGGCAACAGTCAAGAATAATAAAGCAACTATTTAGATCGTCTGGGGAGATAAAGATATCTTTAAAACACACAACCCTGCCGACTTCTAAATGTCTTAAGCTACGTCAAACTTCTTTGGAATTATTAGTGGAACGGAATAACCCATGGAAATACCCAATTTTTGCATTTCTGACTGATTCATTTACTTCATTCAGTAGTTTTTTGTATTTCACTTCATAAAAGACAGTTTTGCTTTTTGTGAAACATTGATATGCTAAGGTCCGTTCTTTCATGAGAGCGCGGAGCGTCTGATTTCGTGAACTATGANTAGTTCACGAAATGAGACTGGTGATCAAATATACTAGTAATAATCCCATTTAGAGTTTCTAATTTTTCATCTAGTGAGTTCACCGAGTATACAAATGACCAAGGAGCGCCGAAGACAGTCCAGAGAAAAATTGTCAACATCAATATTTTTGTAATTTGTTTAAAGTATCGAATTCAGTTTATGTTTGAGAGATTTCAGAAAATGTGATACAAAAACCAAATCATGCTTAGATGTTCCGTATACAGGAAATTGGCCATTTGCTAGAACGTTTCGTGGATTTGAAATGATAATATGATCAATCCATGTTTTGCGTTATCTGTGTGTTGAGTAGCGTCTAGCTGTAAAATTTTAAACAGTAAAAATTATTGAAGAAATTTTGCACAAATGATTATATACATTATTAAGATTACAACTAAAATCACCCATTAATGTTATATTTTGATATTTAGTAGCATGATACGCGAGTGGGATTTCGGTTACTGATAATCTACCACAATGAGGTGGCCAGTACAGTGTATCAAGTAAGCACTTCTTATTAAGAATGGTAATTTCAACAAATAAATACTCAATTTTAAAGGGTTGAGTTTTCGAGATTTAAATAATCTTACTTCGGATATTATCTCTTAAGTACTTAGCGCCTCCAACTCTTTTCAAGCAAACATGCCTGCTTATTTTGTAGTTAGGAAGAGCAACAAATTAAGTTGTCACTGAGGGTTTATGGCACGATTCACTAATCATCAGCACATGCGGATTGACTTCGGGGAAAATTTTAATATTTTTTTCATGATGATGATGATGAGTATCAATATGTACGTAAGTATTTGCGCAAACACTGCACTCCTAGATTGTGGAAAAAACGGACTATATGTAATTTTATGTTAAACAATGAATACATAATTATACAAAAGCACTATCTTAGTTTTTTAGTGGAAATGAACTAAAAAGAACTTTTAACCAATTCTGGTCTATTTTTGGCCGGTAATTATTTACTATTATTAACCTCAAAGGTGCAGACAATTGGCTGAGAGACAAAACAACGTACACACAGCCACTTCAAGAAAATATTAAACATTGTCTGAGCAGTTATGTTATCGTTTTCAATTTAGCAACGTTCTCCAGTACATGATTCGAGTAAAAGAAAATTTTCAATCAATTTCTCCCAATTACATATAATGTAAAGTAGCCTAAGCAAATGTCTGTTTCACACATTCTCCAGACAAATGTATGCAACTATGATCACGGTGTCTTCATCGCGGAGACTATTCAAACATTGCGAACAAATGCCCCTCCACCCTCTGCTCATATTCATTGCTCGGCTTAAAATACAGGCTTCTGAGAAAACACTGGGAATCGCCGCTTTATTCGAAGCTGTGGAAGGTTATAACGATAAAACAAGCAACACTCCCTCTGCAAAAGTAATGCAGCCTGCATATCTGCCCCGGTGTATGAGACGGTGTACAGTGGACCCAAAAGTCAAAAACGTGGCTAAAATGTGAAAGAGACTTAACAACAGTTTATCGTATACAGAGGATATGGAGAGTTTGATTGTCGCTAATCAAAATAACTAAGTAAAGTACATTAATTGATAGGGCTGAGTCAAAAAGGCAGTAAAATTAGCCAAAACGAATTTAGCATCATATTTTTTAAATGAAAATATTGTGGGGTCACTTATAACATATTAACTAAAAATAAAAGAAAAAAATGGCAAAATATTGTTAAAAAATGTTGCCAAGTTAATTCCGTAAATAACAATTTTATTGGTTTTACGTGGTCTCTAAATAATATTTTTAGTCCTACTTTATAAAACCTTTAAGTGACTTAGTAAACGCGAATAGTAATTTTGGATTATATACAAATGAATGAAGTGTGACTAGTACATGTCAAAATTACAAAGCTCGTTTATTCAATTTTTGGGTGGCAACGAGATAATCACAAATAAATTTTTATATTTAATATTTTGGTATTTTGAAAGGTTATTCAATTCTATATACATTGAATTTCCGAGATAGGAAATAATTTTTTTCCGTTTTGGCTGTTTTTTGACATTTGGGCCCAGTGTCTGTTGGTTGGGAATCCAGCATAGCAGCGAGAAATACTCTGGAAGGGCAATACGCGTGTAAGCACTCAAGCATGATGATAGCCTATGGGAGGAGAAGCACAGCGGAAGTAAGAAAGTGCAGAGACCCGAAGAAAAGGAAACATGGAAGGAGAATGGTGTATCTTAAGGAAATAAGTGTACAAACTGGACTGAAAGAAGAAAATAAGTGGAGGTAAAAAGAAATTCAAACTGGCAAAAATGAGAGATGTGTTGGTAAAAGTTAAAACTAGAAATGAAAGTAATATATGAAACAATCTATAGAATGTTAGGAAATATATATTTGTATATTGGTGTTATGAGGAGAAAGTGGTAATATAAAACTTATAATTTCTGCGTTGAAGAATGTATCTGTTGGAGTCAAGGGCTAAGATAGAGGAATACAAGGTGTAGGTAGACAACACACGCTTAAAAGTAATTAGAGAAAGACTTCCCAGGGGGTGAAAAGAGATCAAGAATTGCGCTGCTTAAGATTACTAGTAAATTCTCTTTTGTATGAGAGGTTGAAAAGTACAATGTAAATTTTCCAACAGTTTTCAAACAACAATAGCAGAACAAACAGACACCATGCGCTTAACTGTGGGGGAAGACAATGAAAAAATACGCATTATGTGGAAATTCATGTCATCTTTTACCACCCAGTGGATCTATATGCTCGTTCATAGATGTCATAGTTCAACTATTACGTATTTCATCAAGATAAAACTTTGGACTGGAAGCTCGGGACGGCATCCTAAATGAAAGTTACTGGTTTCAGTCTCTTTCGTGTGAACTTCATGACCTGATTCACGCGCGCTTTCCTTACACAGTCGTCCTTACCCGAAAGATAATCATGTTCAAATATCCTGTACCACTGTTGAATATTCACACACACACACACATGCTGAGCTCAAACACCGCTCCACAGTCTCCAGGCTCATTGAATTAATACCAGACCCCTCAACGTCCACCTAAAATTTGCGCACATACTCTCACACTTATGTACACACAGTCACGCAAAATCATTTACTTTACTGCTACAATTTGCGACAAATATTAATGAATCATTCGTTAACTACAACAAGAGTACACACTCTTCCAACTGCACGTACATTCACCTATTCATAACTTTTATTTACTAATGCTAAGGCATATTCATACGTTTATGGTGCGGCGTTCAAAACCTCTCTCCAGTATGACTAGAAACTGGGCTGCTTACGTTCCAAATCGGACTAGAGCTACCATCACCGCCACCTGACGAGACTGCCCTTGCGAACCGCGTAGTTCCCAGAAACGAGAGGAGCGAGAAGAGTAAACTGGAATTCCAATCCTGTTTTCCAATTTGCATTTTTGTCTAGTTTCATATATTCCAAATGGTCTTGATTGTCATATGTCACAATTTAATGAATGCTTAATGCTCTTCGAGAAGTTGACCAATTAGCTGCTCTACAATTACTTCAGATTATTTTTCGAAAAGAAGGGCTCACATGAGTGTTTAAAAAATTGAATAGTAAAAAAGAAAAATAGTAATACTAATAGTTTGAGATATTAATGCAAAGTACTTGCTAAAAGGGATTTCTTAAAATACAAAGATGATCAACTGTTTATAACACAGAAACCCAAAAATGTTTAAAAGTACATTTATTCAAAAAAGAAAAAAACTGCATTACCCACGGTTATGTACTCTGTTTGTAACTATTTTGATAACTTAGAAAATATTGTACATGCCTTCGCTGCTCATTTCTCTACTTACTATAGAACATTTTATTATGAAAATGTTGATATTGAGGTCAATCTAACTTCATTAATTGTAAATTCCGTAGAGATTTATACTGTTGAGTTTTTTATTGTATTTGATAAACTGGATGTACATACAAGTGCCGAACTGCACGGAATCCCACCGATCTCCTGCTAAAGAGATCAAGTTTTATTTTTTCTCAAATTCTTTAATTATTTGATAATTCGTTAGAAAAAGGATCATTTCCTGTTTAATAGAAATCTTCATTTAAAATTCTAATTCATAAATCAGGTGATATAATTATAATTCTCAATTTTATTTCTATTTCACTATTTTAATTTTCAGTGTCATTCCTAAAAAACACTTTAGTCAATTATTAATGACAACTTACATATATGATAAATCCGTTTTTATCAGGTAGGCAATTCGGTTTTTGACAGAAAAGCAATATTGAATCTAATCTGACCTGATATATAAGTCGAACGCTTTACTTCTGAAGCTCGACTCAGTAAACCACGACCTGCTTGTTCAAAAATTGAAAAAGTTTGGTATAGTAGATTCTTTGTCTCAATGGTTCTTCAATTATTTACCCGATAGAACTCAGTTTGAAAAATGTGATAATGTTATATCGAAGGCAATACATGTCTCATCGAGAGTTCAACAAAGTTCCCGTTTAGTACTACTCTTATTTATTATCTTCATCGACGATATTCATTTAGTTCTCAAAGATGTTGAATTTTTTATCTTTGCAGATGATAGTAGCACATTGTAAAAATCGTTGGATATTTTCGCGAGATGATGTGACGGCATAATACTATATTGTAACAAGTGTAAATATATTCATTTTACTTGTTCTCAAGCAAGGATTTCGAGTCTATACAATAAATTCGGTTGTTGTATTTGCAGTCGCAACAATAAGCGGAGTAATATTAAACTCGAAAATGACATTTATGGAACACATCGAATATACCACAAACAAAGCTAGTCGACTCTTAGTCCTCGTCAAAAGAACGTGCGAACAGTCTATTAATACACTATTAACGTTATTAAACCTATCAAATGCTTACTAAACCTATATTGTTTTCATTTATAATTTGGTCACCAGTCTTCAAATCACAATGATAAATTGGAAACTATGCGGCATAAGTTCTTTAGAATTTCAGCAAGCATTTTGAAAAATCATGATCCTTATATTGATAATGATTATGCTGATATAGCAGCAGAAACTTGTACCCCCCTCTTAAATCAATAAGAAACTATATTGATGCTAAATTGATGAATGGATCTACAGAATGTGCCCGTTTTTGGATGAATTAAATTTTAATGTACCACCGGTAAGTTCCAGAAGAATATTCACTTATCAACCGTCGTTGTGTACCTCGGCATACACAGCGAATAATACGATAGAGAGAATGTGTAAAACAGCGATGAACACAGTTAAGATATGTTAGAATTCAGTGAAAATATATTTTATGCGGATGCGAGAGGAAAATTGCTTGCATATGATTAAACAGAGAAAGAGACATGTTTTTAATAATACGCATGTTCGATAAATCAACTTGTTTGTAATAATGTTTGAAATAAAACTCGTGTAATAATGTTATCAATGCTTGTAATGTTGTTTGTAACAATACTCAGGTTCGATAAAATTTTATTACTATTGGACTTAAAATAAATACATAACAAATAAATAGATTGAATATATAATTGACTGTGACTAACCGCGAGAGGGGACCTGAACCTGCTTCCGACCCACCAAAAGCGGGTTAATACCACGGTCAGGATTAGTACCGAAACCGTGCCGGTCCAGCCCCGATTTGGTTTCACAACCGGCGAGGAGGGTTCAATCCGGTAGTTCGGTCAAGTCGAGTCACATCTTGGCGCGCCGCTTTTAATTCATTCATTGATCAAGATATGGAGGTTGATGTCCCAAGCCGCGTGGGGCCGAGGGCCACAACTCAAAAATAATTTTCCAATAATTAATTGGAAAATGTACAGAAATAATTGTGAAGTACATATTTTATGCGAATTCTTTCTCACGAAATGTGAGTAGCAAGGTTATTTGTTAAATGAATTTGGTTATGTTTTAGCTATGTGATGTATGTTTTATAATGCGAGATTAGTTCTTATCTTTATGCGTATCTGGAAGAAATACACACGCACAGAACACACACTCTTCGTGGAATTTCCATGTCATGTAAAATGTTCATGCTCTTTAACCTTTGAGTCAGAAAATTATGGGAATAAAATTAATACATTTGGTCACTATTTAATGAATTGTTAATTATCTATTATATTAAATTATGTATTATTGTTATTATGAATTATATTAAAATAAAAAATCGTTATAATATTTATAGTAATATTTATAATAATATTTATAGTAATATTTATAATAATATTTATAGTAATATTTATAATAATATTTACAAACGTTTATGAAGATCTTGTAATGTGAAAGATGAACTTCACCTATTGCGTTACACTGTTCGTCTTTTGCTCTCATGCCTCTCACGAAATCCGATCAAGGAACAAGATGTTATAGCAGTCAACACTGTCTTATCGTCAGTCTTAAACCTATGTCACATCTGCGTCTGCGGAGCGGAGCGTTTTCTCCGCCGACCTGTGATATCTTATGGGCGATGTCACATCTAGAGGGCGCGGAGCGGAGATCTCCGCGGCTTCCTGCGCGACCGTGTTTCCTGATGAAGGTCACAAGTGTTAATAGATGGGTCACTAGCGAGGAAGACGGCGGGTGATTTCTTTCATGGTGCTTCCCTTGAATATCTTTTCCTTCAGTTTCTACGGACTTATTATTAATTATATCAATGTTCATATTAATTATTGCAACAGAGTTATAATATTACAGAGTATTTGTTCTAGTGCTTCTTCAGTTTTTAGGGGATCGTTACACTTGTTCGATGCTTCCAGTACGCCTCCTCGGATCCCACTGCCTGACTCCTCGGCGCCGCGTTTCGGGCAGGTAGGGCGAGGCCGGTAGCCCCGCGTTCCAGGAAGGCGAGACAATGGTAATCCTCTGGTACCGTTAAGGGTGTGGGGTGTGCACTCGCCTGGCCGGCGCGACAGAGCGCAGCGAGGCCGCCACACCACCCCCCCGCGGAGAGGCGGAGCCTAGCCGGGCTGGAAGAAGGCCGGGAAGCGTACGCGGCGGCCGGCGCGCGTACGTCGCGTGACGGCGTCGTCGGTGCTAGCAGCGCGCGACTGCGGCCCGGGGCGTCCGGCGGGATCTCTCAGGACGCCTCGGTTGTCGGCGGCGCCGGTGGGGGCCCCGTCAGCGGGGTCGCCGTCAGCGGGGGCGCCGGAGCCGCCACAAATTGGGGCTGTGCCGGAAGTGCCGCCGTCTGGGGCGGCGTTGGGGGTGCTTGAGGCGGCGCCGCGGGTGACGGCGCTGGGGACGTCTGTCACGGGCAGGTAGGCCGGCTTCACGCGGTCAATGGACACGCGGGAGGGTTGCCCGCGGAGCTGCAGCGTGACAGTCTTGTCGTCGCGCTGCAGGACCGCGTGTGGCCCCGTGTAGGGTGGCGTCAGCGCACCACGCACGGTGTCGTCCCGGAGGAAAACGTGCGTGCTCTGCGCCAGGTCCGGGAAGACGAATGACGCCGGCCGCGCGTGGCGTGCAGCCGGCGTGGGGCGGAGACGGGCGATCTGCTCCCGTACCTGCGTTAGGACGCAGGTGGCGTCAGCAGATGGGCTGGAGTGCAGTGGTGCGGCGAGCAGTTCGCCGGGAAGGCGCATCGGCTCGCCGTACACTAGCTCGGCGGCGGACGCTCCGATGTCCTCCTTCAGCGTGTTGCGGAGCCCGAGGAGCACCCACGGGAGGGCCGTGAGCCAGGCCTCGCCCTGATGGCACATTAACCCCGCCTTCAGAGTACGGTGGAAACGTTCCACCATGCCCGAGGCCTGGGGGTGGTAGGCGGTGGTGCGGTGTTTCTCCGTGCCGCAAAGCGTGAGGATGTTGCGGAAAAGCCGCGACTCAAACTGGCGACCTTGGTCACAAGTCATTCGCCGCGGTGCGCCAAATCTCGCCACCCAGCCGATGAGGAAAGCCCGGACGACACTCTCGGAGGTGATGTCCGCGAGCGGGTACGCCTCCGGCCAGCGTGTGAACCTGTCAACTACTGTCAGCAGGTAGCGAAATCCGGAGGAAGGGGGAAGCGGGCCGACGATGTCCACATGGACATGCTCGAACCGCGCGGACGGCGTAGCGAAGGTGCTTAGCGGGGCCTTGACGTGGCGCGTCACCTTTGCGCGCTGGCAGGGCTCGCATGCGCGTGCCCAGTCGCGGCAGTCCTTGCGTAAGGACGGCCAGACGAAACGTTCCGCGACAAGGCGGGCAGTTGCACGTATGCCCGGGTGGTTGAGTCCATGAAGGGCCTGAAATGTCCGCCGGCGGAGCGGGGCGGGCAAGAAAGGGCGGAGGCGGTCCGTCGACACGTCACAGAGGAGTGTGGTGGAAGTCCCCGGGATGTCGACATGCTGTAGGCGGAGTGAAGAATCTGGGCTGAGGTAGTCCTGAATCTCCTCGTCGCCCACCTGGGCGTCGGCGATGTCCTGGTGCGAGGGTTGTTGAGCGATGGCCTCTACGCGCGAGAGGCAGTCGGCCACCACGTTGTCGGCGCCGCGGATGTGCTCCACGTCCGTGGTAAACTGCGCGATGAAGGCGAGTTGGTTCACCTGGACGGGAGGGAGTTTGTCCCTGCGTTGTGAGAAAGCGTGGACAAGCGGCTTGTGGTCCGTGTAAATGCGGAAGTGCTGAGCTTCCAGAATGTGGCGGAAATGATGCACTGCCTCGTACACGGCGAGTAGTTCGCGGTAGTAGGCCGGCCACTCGGCCTGTCGACCGCTAATCTTCCGTGAGAAAAATGCGAGGGGCTGCCAGGCGTCGTTGACGTGCTGCTGCAGGCAGGCGCCCACGGCCACGCTCGACGCGTCGGTAAAAAGTCCTAATGGCGCGTTGGGAACCGGGTGTGCGAGGAGTGTGGCCGTCGACAGGCCCTCCTTGCACGTCTCGAATGCGCTCTCGAGCTCCGGTGTCCAGGGCACGGGGTCCTTCCCTTTTAGGTTTCTTCCGGCGAGAGCGTCGTGCAGCGGAGCCTGGAGTTCAGACGCTCGTGGCACGAAGGAACGATAAAAGTTCACCATTCCGAGGAAGCGACGGAGCCCCTGCGCCGTCTCCGGCCGAGCGTAGTCTCGGAGCGCGGCGACGCGGTCGAGGGGTGGGCGCGTGCCCGCGGCGGACACTGAGTAGCCGAGGAACGTCACTTCGGTGGCTCCGAGAATGCACTTTCCGGTGTTCACCACGACGCCGTACTGCGCGAGGCGCTCGAACAACGCACGCAGGTGCTGGTAGTGTTCCTCGTCGGACCGTGAGAATACGAGGATGTCGTCCAGGTACGGAAAACAGAAGTCCAGTCCCCGCGTCACCTCGTCAATAAACCGCTGGAAAGTCTGGCCCGCGTTCCGTAACCCGAACGTCATGAACGGAAACTCGAAGAGTCCGAAAGGCGTCGTGATGGCTGTTTTACACACGTCTCCTTGGTGCACGGGGATCTGGTGGTATGCCTTTACCAGATCGATCGTCGAGAAGACGGTGCAACCCGCGAGGTCGTGCGTGAAATCGCCGATGTGGCGAACCGGGTAGCGATCGGGGACGGTGCGCGCGTTTAGGGCGCGGTAGTCCCCGCACGGACGCCACGCGTCGGCTCCCTTCCTGGCGAGGTGCAGCGGTGACGACCACGGGCTGTCGGACGGTCGCGCGGTCCCAACTCGCACCATCTCGTCGAACTCCGTCTTAGCGACGGCGAGTTTTTCCGGCGCGAGGCGGCGCGGCGGGCATGACACGGGGGGACCGTCCGTCGTCCGGATGAAATGGACAGTGTCATGTCGCGCCGCGCGGGGCAGCCCGGGCGGGCGCGTGATGTCCGGGAACTCCGCGAAGAGTGCCGCCAACGGCGAGGGTGCGATGATGGCCTTGGCGCTGCACTGCGTCGTCGTGGCGGCGGTCCCCTTCACGGAGAGGCCCGTGGTGAGATCGACGAGCTGCTTCGTGCGACAGGCCGGGGCGAGGTTGTAGTGCGCCAAGAAGTCGGACCCGATGATCGCCACGTCGACGTCAGCGATGACGAAACACCACGAGAAATCGCGGCGGAGACCTAAGTTGAGCGTGAGTCGCAGGGGGCCGTATGTTTTGATGCGGGTTTCGTTGGCCGCCCCAAGCTCGAACGTAGTCGCCGTGCGGCGGCCCGGCAGGAGGCGTCGCGGGAAACAACACAAGTCCGAGCCGCTGTCAATGAGGAACTCGCGCTTGCTGTTCTTTTCCGCGATGAAGATGCGACTGCCTCCTGTCGGGCAGCAAGGGCAACCAGTCGCCGCAACTACTGGCTGCCGTTCGCGTTTCCCGCAATCGTGCACGGCGCGCGGCACTTGGTGGCCGCTGGACCGAACTGCGCGTGGTACCAACACACGCCGTCCGGGGGCGGGCCTCCCCTGCGCCCTATCCGGGAGCGAGATGGCGAGCGCGGTCGTTCTCCCAGGTGGCGTTGCGGTTGCAATGCGGCGAGTTGTTGCGAGAGCTCGTCGAGGCGACGCGCAAGGGCGTCTAAGGTGATGGCCGGCGGGGCGGGCGGGGCGCGCGCAGCGTGCACGGCAAACGGAACGGGCGTCGGGGCGACCTCCAGGATCTTGTCTGCGAGATCGGCGAGCTT
>NNCF01128081.1:225838-251566 GCA_002313205.1 Laupala kohalensis | reverse complement strand
TATATATATATATATATTTAAATTCACAGTTATTTTGAAACAACACAATGGTGACTTGTAATGAAACAAAATTACAACAAGATACAGATTGCCTTTATTTCTCCCACTCAAATGTTCGCATCCCCTCCCTTTCAACAGTCGACATTCACTAAATTCCCGCAGGAGGTTTAGAGACGGAGGCAGAAATATTGGTGAGGAGAAGCGGAAACCATACTGGCGCAGGGATCCGAACAAGGACATAATCAGCATGAGACACAAACAGGTTTCGTCGGAGACTATCAGATCAAGCTTAATGCCTTTCAGCAATACTGAGGAAAGGACAAAAGATGGGAACAGTCTGTGGGAACATAAATATTTCACGGTACTCTGATTGAACTTTGGTGCTGCGAACTTGTGCCAGCACAGAGCAATGCGCTCAATGTCTCCGTAAGGTCAGTTACGAGATCGGACACGTTTATTTGGTTTGGTCCCCGAGGGTCCTGGGGAGACTACAGAAGGTTTGTGTGTCCAATCACCAGTCGCCTGGGGATACAGAGTACATAGTATACATAGTCTTAGCCGTGGGGAAGCTAATGAGCTTAACGCTGCTACTTGTGAAGTATTGAGGTTAAAGAATAAGTCTTAAATCCACAATAATATTCCGGAAGCCAACCTAGTTTAAGATTTACAAAGACGTAGATAAGTGAAAGTGAGATCTTTAAACAAATATTTTATATTGGTCATCCCCGATATACAAGAAAAATTAATGAAAGTTGTTCGTTGTATTTTTCTGCGTTTTGCAACTGGGTCATTTTCAAATCCAGAGACAATTTCATTTTGCGCCCAAGTGGACAAAAAAAATTACCCATCAATTTTTAAATAGATATATCCGCAGAAGTTTTTAAATTAATGATAAAGAAAATTTAAGGAGGATATGATCACCAAAGATTTTCCCTAAATTTTCTTGTACTTAAAAACGATACCAGAGATTGATTCCGTCCCCTCGCCGACTGCCCATGATTTCCAACCCACAAGTTTCAAGCGTTGCATAAACGAAGTAAACAATAATAAATTCATCCCACATAAGATTACTCATTTATGTAAAATTATCATTTTCAAACTCTCTCAGAAAACATTACGATTAAGAACCTGTAATGTTTCCTTCGCTAATCACTCAATTGAAATACGTTATTTATTTACAGACATCAATCACAACTTGAAAATACTACACATAAATGCATACATAAAAGCATTTTTATAAGGGCCCCACCTCAACTCTGTTACAATTCTTTATTTAGAAGCACGTAAAGACCTTCATTTCCTGAATAATGAATAAACACGCCAATTACGCATCACTCACACTGTTTGCCCGATATCGTATCTTCAAATGACTGCCTCCGGAAACTACCACTCACACTGGAGGCCAAGTTAGGTACTGATGATAGCAACATTGAAATCGCAGGAAAAGTTTTAAGAAATAGTATATTTATTAAGTAAATGTTGATCGTGTAGGTCAATGATTTGATGCGTATTATAAATACGCTGATCATTATGTCCACACGCCCCACAACAAAGGAATGGAAGAACCTTATCATCTGTACATCCCCTCATCATAAAATATAACAAGACATAAAATAAATAAAATAAAAATTAAAACTGTTCTATTGAATGGAATTGAAAATATATTCATTCCGTTGATGTTCTTTTATATAGTTCATAAACTCTTAATCTATTTTTAAGAGTACATAGTATTTATATTTCTCATTCCATTTAGATATAAGTGTAATGGAAATTGTGCTTCATATTATTCTTCAGACTTCTAGAAAGATCATCGATATGATTTTGAAGTTTCATCAAAGAATTAAATTGTATAGATTTTTCGTGTCCTAATCATGTGAAGGAGAGAGAGAAAAATCGCATAATTCAAAACTCTGCAAACAAAATAATTATTTCGCTACGCTAAACTGAGAATAGGTCGAAAAACTATTACGCTGTTGCTAATAGTGAATCAGTGCCTTGAAAAGTAAACAGAGGTGTTGGGTGACTGCACTCGTCCTTGGAAAGTGATTCCGCATATTCAGAAGAGAGCGAGCGCAGGCATCGCTTTTACGCTTCGCTTACGACGAACTTTTACAGGATCTCAATAGCTCCGAGGACATAAAGCCAGAACGATGCCAATGCCAAGCCCGTAACTGCTAATGCTTGGGCAAACGAGCTGTAACTAGAAAAAATACAGACCTTTATGGATACGGGTTAATCAATACATCACCTTATTACCACCATCTGTGCCCGGCGCACGACTTTATCAGAACGAGAAAGGCAATATAATAAGCAGGTGAACGAAAACCACAAAGTGAAGTTTATTGGCTACTACCTATGAAACATAAACGCTTATTAACTGAGAAAGAGAAATATTCTCCGGGCTTAAAATGAAAATTTTTACAGTGTTTGGTTCTACGTTCTAGATGAATTTTGTCACATTATTCACGTACAAAGCAGAAAATTTTGGTTTTCATTGGAAGATCGGAACGGATTTTTAGCCAAACAATTCGTATCATCGTCATTCTTATTCAAAGGTGCGTAGTTTATCAATATACTTGTTAAGTAATAATGGTTTATAAATTTATATAATTCCTTTGGGGACCAAAGGTCTTCTAAGAAATTTTGTGGGTTAAAGAAATATTTACTCTCACGCGACTTTGTACGTTAATATCAATAGTTACCCAAGTGTTAGTAAAACATAATAAGCGGGATTAAATAATATTTCATTTCATATTTTTACCACTTCCTGCTGGGATAACGGAGACGATCACTCCGTGACAAGGGTATGGATTCGATTCCTTTAAGATATATCTTCAATCCACAAGAAGCAAACAAAACGGCACGAAAGTCGAGGTTTATAGATCACGCAGGCAGAGGGATGCTGCTTCCCCGCCATCCAAGTTCCTCGCTTCCCTCCCCCTTCGACCCCTCCACCGCTCACAAATGTCGGCGCATGCATACAGAATGTCATTTTTGTCAAATGGAAGGCACTCTACTTGATATGCAAACGGCTGAAAACCAAGTGCACCGTAATGTTTATGGGTAGGGGCTCACGTAAAAAGATAAATCGGTCAGAGAGCCACAGGTCGATTTGGTGGCTCCTTTATTAAGATTCGTTTCGTATCACATGTCTGACTGGTATAAAGAAATATCGCCCACTTCGAACAAAACGAGGAATGACGAAGACAGTAGCTGTTAGGAGACTGCGACACAGCACGAGGACAAGAAACACGAAATATTAAATTGGTAAAG
This sequence comes from Laupala kohalensis, assembly GCA_002313205.1. NCBI lineage: Eukaryota > Metazoa > Arthropoda > Insecta > Orthoptera > Trigonidiidae > Laupala > Laupala kohalensis. The sequence goes on along the minus strand of NNCF01128081.1, from coordinate 248,293 downwards.
GGACTACTTGACAAATACATTCCCCATTGTGCATCTCTATGAATAAAATAGCAAAACTTAGATACGAAAAAATTTAAAAATAAATTCCAACGTGGATTTTTTTCTTGACTTCTTTTGTTTTTGAGAGCTAGTCAGTACTATTGTTTTTATTGTTACTCTCTTTGTCAAAGTAGTGACTTAAATAGAACTTTCGTGTAGACAAAAGAGTTTCTCTGTGTAAATAGTACTCAAATGTCTGGTAGTAGGTCGGTAATTGTTGAGTATCCCAACACTTCAAGAAATATAGTACCATCTTCCAAACAACAAATGAAAATTACACATCAATACAGTACAATAAAATACTAATTACAAAACAGATATGAAACAAATACAAAATGACAAAAATCATAATACAACTTTCAAACCACATTTATTTCGGAAGTCATTTAGGTATTGACTATTTATCAATGAAATGCAATGTTACATAAATACATTGTTAGTTACGACCACGGCCTTCTTCATTTAATCAATTCTTCCAGAATAGGCGAGAAACTGTTTCGCTGTTGGCGGAACTACAGGCTGGAAAGTCTGCTACTTCTAACAATCCAATTCTGCCTCATTTGAACTCAACAGTTTAACGAATGATATCTTAAGGATTCAGAAAGGTCGGGTTTGTAACCAGGATTTAGAGTAGGTCGTTTTTGTAACAGAGTCAGTATTTTTACTCAAATTTTGGGAACGAGAACTTGTGAGATTTAAAGAGGCGTATCACGAATTGAAAAAGCGACATACACTGAGAGGAGTTTGCAGTCATAAGAAACTAGCCTACAAAAGTTAAAACATTGAAAAAATTAAAAAATGAAACATGCTATTTTGCTATGAAACATAACTTAGGAGTGTGAGGAAAGAACTTGGTGGTTTTTATCCATTGTATTAACAATTTTGAACAATTCTATGTCTTAATAAATTAAGTTTCACTTTGATATAGCCATAAAAGGATAATTACGGGGGTAAATGTTATCAAACTTAGTAATAGTTACAGGAAGTCATCGGACTTTATTTTCCGCAAAGAGAAAAAGAATTCAAAAGCTCACCACTAGCGAGGAATGGCATAGCATTCTGTACATGTCATTTGCTATTTCAGCTATAAAAGGGAGCCTACACATCCGAGCTCTCACAGTTACGAGTCGACCATGTCCGCAACCGTGCAAGACTGGCTTCTCTCGTTAAGTGTTATTATGAACGCGATAGAAATGAACGGCGAGCTTTGTCATAGGCAGACACTTCCCCATTTCTTGGCCAACCCGAACACCAGACCTCAACCTCTGTGACTTGTGGCTATGTAGGTTACCTCAAAGCAACGATTTATTGTGATACATTAAAAATTTGGTGGAATTGAAAAATGCATTACACCGACAAGTCCGTAGCATTCTTTCAGATATTCTCAGAACTTCTGGGAACGTAATAATGCGATTCAACTTACTTTCAGAAAATTGTGGACTCCCTGTTCAACAAGGTTTGTAAAACCTTTTAGAAGTGATTAATTCTTTTTGAACCAATGTGTTCTTGTCTTAATTTGTTTAACAGTATTGCGTACAATGACATTCCTCGCTGGTGGTATGTTTTTGACTTTTTAAATATATTTTACTTCTTGAGGAAAATGAAATGCCATGACCTTCGGAATATTATTACCAAGTTTGATAACATTTTATCCTCTAGTTTTCCTCTTATGTCTCCCTCCAAGTGCAACTTTAATTATTTTTTTTAACTGTTGAAACGATTACAAACTAGCAGTTCTATTTCTTCAACATCATCAGCTTGATGATAGTTCAGTACTACAACAATTAATTTACAGTTTCAAAAACAGTAACAGCTGCGTGTGACGACGTAGAGGACGATAATCTAATTTACTCTCCGAAAGCAAACAAGGGTCCTTCCCATCAATTCCGATCAAGGGTCCTAAGGCAAAGGAGAATTTATCATTTCTGCGTTCCCAAAAGATAAGAATAAAAATAGTTTGCTATATGTTATAATATCAACCAATCTATATTTAATAGAATAAAAGTTATTTAACAAGTTGGTACGGTTATCAAATATTTATATTGTTCGAAAAATATTGTTTATAATTCGTAACTATTAAAATAATTCGCAATGAATTATCACAATAATATTAAAAAGACTTTTGCCCCTAAATCAGAGTGGAAAGAGCCTGTATAATAACTCACGTATTACTCTAAGTAACTATTAATTTACTATTACATTCATAAAGTCATAAATGTGTGCAATTACAGTAGATTACATAGAACCAGAAGAATATTTCTGACAATTCATATAATGGCAAGAGTAAATGATGTTCTATTATTTGCTGAAAAGGAGATGACAACTTGTGAAATGATGCATTAAATTTTAATGGGCCGTTTAACACGTTCGCATCAATTTTTGTTACCAGCTGAATTCAAATTCGGATCAAGAACAAAATATTATATTATAAAGATAATAGCATTCTCCAATTCATTTAGAGCAAAAAATGGAGAAGACCATGATCGTAAGTTTGCTACTCACATAGTATTGTATTTATGTATGTAGCATTCTCGCGTGTACATTTAGCGGCTAAAAAAAGTAACGTTTCAATTGCTTGTAGAGAAAGTGCTGGTAATATTGTTGAGTGCCAAACACTGATGTCATGGCGAGTTTAGCAGTGCCGGAAAGCTGAATTTCCCATACTTCCCAACAAAAGGTGATCCTGGGCCACCCCCGGAACCCGGAATGTTTTTAAAATTATGTGCCAATTTGTACATTTTAATGTTTTTCTGTAGACAATTTTCGGCATTAACACTTCACCATAACTATAACCTAAAAGAAAGATAAATTTAAATTTGGGCCTGTATATTTCTAACATACCTCTTTTGAATTTTGAATATACATCACAAGTTATATTTGATATGGCTCTCTTGACTCTCCAAATAAAATTATAATCAATGTCTATGTTTAGGTAATATTGGAGTCCGTGAAACTGATGCATTTTTGTGTTGGTAGTTATGAGAAAACAGCGTTCAATTTTCACTACTTTGCAGAGTATATGCCAAAATCAAATGGTATTGAAATAAAAACAACCTACTCCTATAATATGTGACCCAGGTCTCTTGCTGTATGAGTTGGCTGTTCTTGAAATTTCTTTCTCAAATTTATTTTATTTAACTGTCGGATAAAGTATACAACAAGAAAAATGTTATTCCAAAAACCAGTGCTGGAACGGTGTTCCGGCACCATGACACCATTGGTGTCAAATAAAAAACAAACAAGAATAGCATCTTAGTGACAACACTGTCACATATCACTTGCGTTGTGTCTGTCGAAAGGTTATTACGCGTCCTCTTCCCGTTTATAACGATATTTTGTGAAACGTCATTGTTTAGAGGGACTGTCTAGAGTCTAAATTTATCGTCCTGGAAATCCCAGTTCTTGTGTTCTGTCGCTCTTGCACCGAATGAGCGACATCTGGTAATGAATAGTGAAGTAATCCAATCGAAATGAAAGGACGTGGTTTCTTCCGCACTTGCGTTTGACGAAAATGTATTTTGCCTGAGAATTTATTACATTAGGCTACACAGTTGGAAATACATCAATGTTAACAATACACAATATAAATAAACACAGATTACAGGAACAACTCGAAAAATAAACGATAATGAACAGAAGTACGCTCATTGCGCTTTAAGCGAATGTACGCTGATTTTGAATACGACATTAGTAATGGATTGATATAATTCATATGAATAACATTGGTTCGTGATTAATTACCGGTGCAAACTTTTAAAGTTCAAAATCCAGCGAGTTTAATTAATCAATTCCAGGAAAGATCACCGATTAATTCCTACTAGTGAGTTTGCAACAATAAATTCACCAAAATATGTGTAACGGGTACAACGCGATTTAGTAATTCTACCACAGATAAAAACTAATACGTTTAGGAAAGTTGCCAGTTATTAGTTAATACTACAGGCGTTACTTGATTTTCAACCTAATCAATAAACAATACCCAGGAATATATGTATATTATTTAAATAAAACTTAGTATATCGTAATTGAAACTAAAGTGACAAAAATATGATATTTAGGGAAGAAAAGTACAGCATTTTCACTCGTACATGGAATTAAATAGTATTTTTTTTACGAATTAGAACATATTCATTCACCTTTTCTCACTTATTGCATTTCGATGTACAAATGAGAAGAAAAAACTGATTATGATTCTGAATTTGTAATCCCTTTGTAAATAAATCAACATTCAGGAAGAATAAAGTACCAATGCTCGGTAAGATCACTCCGCAAATGAAAGAAATAAACACTCTTAATTCACCTGTTTAGAGGATCTAAGAGTTCAACTACTCTTTGGGAGGTGTTTTAAACGGACAGCGGTGGTCTAGTAGTAGCGTCTTCGTTTCCACTCGAGACTATCAGTATAGGTATTCTCATTCCGCATTTTTTGTTCCAAACTCGACTCATGCATGTTGGGAGTTCCATGAAAACATATTGACAACAGTATTACTTCAGAGTTTATTTTCAGAAGAAAGTAGCAATTTTTGATACGAAATTTGAGTTAATAACGAATGTTTTCTGTTATTGACACAGGTTTAAAAGAAAATTTAATTTGTGGTTGTGAATACTTACCCACTGAACAATAAACGCCGAATTATAACCCCAAAGGACTTATTTACGTGTCTATATAATGGAGAATGAAAAGATTTACCGAGAATAATTGAATTCTGTAAATACGTCATAACGTGCTTAAGGTAAATGATGTTCATTAACGTGTTGGCTAAGACTTACATGTAGTGTTTACATATAGATGGGTAATATTGTCAACTGTTGTCAACGTTTAGAATGGAACCGAAATGGCGGTATGAGAATACTTGTATTTATGGTGCCTTAGTTTCCACTATACCGCAAAGCGGTAGGGCGTGGGTTCAAATCCTGCTTGACCGGGCTAGGAGAGGTTTTCAGTTGGGTTTTCCCTCACCTACTCCAGGCAAATGTCGGCTGGGTACCATAAGTTCCCTAATAACCCAACCAATTCTTCCGAATTCCCTTACCCAAGTCACGGATAGATGAAAGAGCGAGCCAAATGGTCTTAACCTCGCCATAGGACATTTCATAGGCCTGTATGACCTGAGTGGAAAGGAATGACCGAGAAATACACAGTAGCAAACTAATAAATTTATTATTATTAATATTATTTTCAGAGCATTATCCCAATAAAACATGTTAACAAACACGCACTTATAGTAAATGAGTTTCAAAGAAATATATGATCCAAACTAATGCCGTCTGGCTGTTTTTTATCTTACATTTTGTAATGGTTTGTTTATTCGAAATACGCGAGTTTTAAGAATATTATTGTTTTCGTTGGCATTGAATGTGTGTATTAAATGTGAACATATTATCATCATATGCTGTTCTAACAGACGGATAGTTGGATAGAATACTTAGGACCAATTTTACCGAATGTAGAATAATCGCGATTTCCTTAAACGTGATTAGGGTAATGAAATCGCGATTACATTTTATGCGTTTCACCAAGCATAACTAATCGTCGATTATGTTAATCAATGTTTCTGACGCATTCTCTAGGTTGGTAGTGGTTTTGCAGTGCATTTTGGGTAACATAAAGACAAATGACGGGCGATAAAATCGTCTTGTTGCCCACTAGCGCCACGAACGGACACCTGAGGCAACAGCGGGCCTTCCTCGTGCCACTGAACATAACCTATAAATCGAGTTTCGAGCAAACAAGCAAAATAGACGCCACATTTCTTGCAGCCCTGAAAAAAATCGCGATTTGCACTGGTAATCGAAGGGTCCCCGAGCGTTTAAGTGTAAATCGCAATTTTCTTGTATATCGAAGTTGGTGGAACGTGTATTTCGATAATCACGATTTACTGCACAGAAAATCTCGTTTAAAGCATTAAACGAACTTAGTGAAATTGGGCCTAAGACGAATGCTGAACCAAGGGAGGGTTTACAATGATCAGCAATAACTAATGAACCTAATATTAATTGTAAAATTTGAGCTTAACAAACTATTGCAAGTGCGAATTTTGTCACTTCTAGACCTATAACACACTTTTCGAAGCAATATTGAAATCGTGACTTCAGATTCGTAATGATTGAACCCTTTGTCCAGTTATGCACAGTATTTCTGAACGTACATTTTAAAAGAAGCGTGCGAGTCCGTCCCCAACGCTTTTGTTGCTATTTTTGGACAAGTCATGGAAAATTGTGAGAGTGATTTTATCATCAACACATTCATTCTACGTCTTAATCAATGAACATATCAATTTAGCGTCAGAAATGACACGCAAACGTACAAACGTGCTAAAACTACTGCATCATGCAGACTACCCAAGATGTACAGAAAAGACAAACAAGATATCAATAATTCTCAGAATAGATCAAGTTTTAAAAAACAACTTAAAAATCGACTCAAATAAATAAACACCGCAATATGTCATCGAATAAATTCTACTGCATTCTATTGCGTTTTGGAGTGGTAGTCATACTCTCCCTAAGGGAGGGGGTTAGGGACTCCATATGGGAGGGCAACGACCGCGGACCGTAAATCGCACTTTCATGAATAACAGCAAACTAATTTCGACCATTTTAATCACCTCCTGCACCCCGGCATAACCTGTCACTGAGGTTCTAACTCCACCGAAATAATGATCCGTGGAATCAAAACCTAACGAGTTCGGTGTTAGAATGTAGTGTGTGGGTTCGCGAACTATCTACTGGTACGTATTTGACATTAACGAATGCAAAAGTGGTTTTCTACGACAGGAATTTCAACACATTTCACACCTCTTTTAGTATTACAAGCGACAAATCCCGGATATCACCCAGAATGGCTGGAGTAGATAGTAATGAAACCTTTATGTGTTAAAATAATGGGGAAACGTATCGATGCATACTACGAGGGTGAATTTATGAACTCTTATTGGTTTTCACGGTGACAAAATATAGAAACAGATCCCACGTACACATTGTAACAGAATTCCACCACTCTTCGGAGGTCTTGATATTTTATGATATTTCATCACGAGTTTCATTCACGATTTTCAGGTTATTAATTATTTATGCTCTTTTGAAATCAATATTTAATTCAAAATTAATCGGCTCAAAATTTAATGGTCCTGAATTACATAAGCGCATAAAGAAATAATCCAAATGATCGGCGTTAACGAACAGGTAAGAGATCAGCACTTTTGGCTATTTTAATGAGTCTTACTTATATCAATATCAATTACTTATATCACTTTCTTCTTACTTATATCAATATCGAAGCAAAACTTAATCTTCAATGGACTTATCAAAGAAATTGCCGTTATTTAATTTTGATTGCTTTACTTAACTAAAAACTGCAAAAGGAAACTCTTCGATTGAAACAGGTGATTCATTTCAGGAATTAACTAGTTGATTACCCGGTATTGCCTGGGATTTTTGTTAGACTAATCTTCTTTTACTGACAAAAAAATAAAATCTATCTATATTTTAAGATCAAAATACTTTTACTTGCTAGCTTTTAAAAACTTCTACAGTATCCTAATTTTTCAAATTCATAATAATACAAATATGATACAAAATTTGACTATTTGTACACATTCTCGCGGGAATTTTCACGAGGCATGACGCCGGTACACCATTCCATTAAACTTTTTGTGAAACCGGTACTCATCGAAATTTTAAGATTTGAAGACGTTTATCTTTGTTAAATGCACAAAACAAATTTTTCATTATATTTGATGGAACTTAATTTTTTTCTTCTTAAATTACTATCTAAAATGGAAGTATTCTAAAACTTCTATTTTAAATAACTTTTTATCAACAATTTACATTATTTATTTGTAGATAGGCATACGCTATTTTGTACTTTTTTGTAGAACTCATTGAGGTTCACAATATTGCAAGGCATAGGTGTTACCTACCTCTAACAGTTTAGGCAGCGTAAGCATATACAACACTTTTTTTTAAATTTTATCCTCATTTATCGTCAAACAACATTTCTTATCTCACATATTAAAAATAAAAGAGACTTTGTTCATCCTGGACACCTAACCTACCTCCTTGCCACATTTCATCACGATCGGTTAAGTGGTTTAGTCGTGATCAGGTAGCACACAGACAGACACACATTCGCGTTACGCATTTATATATCAGTATGGATATAACATCTCATGCGGCTGAAAAACAAATTGTTTCGGAATAAGCTACACGAAAATCACCACTACATCAAAGCTTTAAAATGTAGAATTTGTTCTAACCTCTTATTTTTAATAGCAAGCGTAAATAAAATGAAACAATAAAATAATGCTACGTTTCCGAATGTTTCACAATGCAAAGCAAAATTCATTCGCGAGTAATGCAAGAGAAATTTTTATTCCAGTGAAATTAGAGGTTAACTTAATACACATATTTCGACTTCTCTAATTTGCCCTCGAATTTTTAAGAATCATTTCCTGAGGTTAGCATCCAGGAAAATATTCTGAAGTAAACTAATCTTTACCAATCATTTGTGATACTCTTACAATTTAATAATTCAGGATTTAGCACCATAATACTTGTTTTTTAGTTTTCTTTTCTGTAGTTTGAGCTCAACACTTGCATCACTAATTTTACTCTGAACAAGGTAAACGACGAATACTTTCCCCTGTAGATCGTCTTTGAAAAAGAGTATTACGCAGGAACGAAATATATAAGCTCGTGAACGAGATCTACTGAAATCGAAAAAATTGGGTTTGCTTATGACAACGCGGTGGAATTGAAACGTTTCCGGCGATGTCAATATAGATTAGAAACCATTTATTACTGACACTTTAGTACTGTCGTTGAAGCTTTACATTCGATGAGGGATTATAGAATTTTCACTTCCGCGCTCACAAATGCAAACGAAGGGACCAGGGGAATTAATAATCTTACTTTATTTCTTTCTTTCATATGATTTGAGTGAGGGAATTGAGTAGGCGGCGTTATCAGAAATATAACACACTTTTCTTTTCTTTCTTTTTTTCGATTTATTTTGTTCAACATACAACTAAAATTCCTGCAAATAGTCCAATTTTTACTATAACCAGCTCTCAAGTTACATTAAGTCTCAAGTTAACATTCTGAAGCTGACTATTTAGAAACTACAAAGAACATGTTGTGGAATCAGTAGGATGAAAATAGAAAGGAAATGAAACACTTTTATGGCAAAATATTCTATATTCCGGTTATTCTAGAAAAGAGAAATAGGTTTAAGTTCTTAATATTTGATGTTAGGGACAATCTGAAAATTAACGGACTATCCTATTGGAAAATAAAATTACTTATAAATTAGATAAGAGTAATGTTGTCTTTCACTTGTTAAATTAGTTGGCAGTGCCCTTATTTATGACAACATGTATTAAGGACGCACAAACTCTTTTATCGTTCGTACTTTTACATTACGGGGATGTACGTTCCCACTCTTCAAATGTATTTTTCCTTTTCTTCTCAAAATTGTACAAAATCCTTATTGTAAATTACATGGTGCACTTTATATTTTCTACAAAAAATATAGAAATTATCTAGTATATCTCATCACTAATTTCCAGTACAATTGTTACAAATATTTAACTTAAATATGTGAGAAAGTATTGAGAAAAATTGAATAAAATTACTGTTTTCCACAGTCTTAAATATTTGGTTTCCAATTGTAAATCATCGTGACCTTATGCTAGAGGTAATTTGTCATACATCAAAGTGATTGGGAAGAATAGTGATGGTCGGATGACAGGATGAATGAATTCAAAGATGAAAACGCATTCAAAAACCTTTACACCTTACGTAGCAATCGAACGCGCAACCTTTTGGAACAGACATTAAACCATACCCCTTTAAGCTAGTTCAGTTTCTATAAATAGCGACCCATAATTCCCATTTAATAAGTTCTTCTTCCTGCAAAGGAATAAAAAGTTCACAACCATTTTACGACTTCGTCGATCGAACAGACGTGGACAACATACGGCCGTAGAAACGGATTAGCTTGAAACGAAAATTTTCTCGTTCTTTCTAAATGAAAAGTAGCCTTACGATGGTGGCTTTTTACTCCAAAGCCCTCCGTGCGTTTTGTGGTTAACAACCCACTCGCTGACCGCCGTTCGCTTATCGGCATCGGACGCTCTCCTGCATCGCCACCCCATCCCCCACCCCTCACCCCTCTCCGCTTCACTCCCCAATGGGTCGCGTCCCCGTTCGCGGGCAAATGGCGGGGANGGGGGGGGGGGGGGGGGGGGGGTTGGAGAGGAATCGAGTCGAGGGTGAAAGGGGGAGCGTGGAATGAAGGGTGGAGTTTTTAAAGCGGAACACTGACCTAAATCGTCGCGAGTAATCCCCAAGGCCGGCGGTAGACCAGCTAATACTTTGCGAGATATTGGCGCGCAGCCTCCATCCCACATTTATCGCAGCCTGGGGTGCGAGACCACTCGAAGAAGGGACGGGAGGGAAGGAGAGGGGAGAGAGATTGGGTGCAGAGAGAGCAAAAGAGAAGGAAAGAGAAATACGATGAGTCGAGAAACAGAGGAACGACATATGGGTTCTCTAGAAACCACACGTTGTGCAGCATGTTTCTCGCACTTCCCCAGCAACTGATGTGCTGCATTACTTTAAGTACACGTAGTAGTCAGGTGAATGGAAATAAATGCTCAGTTTATTTTCTTCGAATAAAACAATAATAAACATAATGGTGAATGTTTCGATGGTTACATATTGCCTCGGTCTGGAAATATCTTCACGAAGTCCTCGGTAGAATGAGAAAAGTGAAATCATGGGAAGTACCTCACGACAAATCTGAGAATGTAGCAAAGAGTTAATTTTCAGCACCCTAGGCGCGAAACAAACGTGTTTACCACTCGACTAATCAGGTCAATAAATTAATCATCTACGCAACCAGAATACGTCAGATTTGCTCAAAAGTTTTCGAGTAGTTTTCAAAAGCGTTGGGGGGAAGTACTGCCGTTTACAAGGGGATGCGATTTCAGACCTCGTAAGCAGGCGTCTAGAAGCTTATGTCAATATTTCAAGTTGCAAGAAAATGACGGCAATATTTGCCAAGTAACACTTTCATTATTTATGCATGGAGTGGAGGACTGTGATATGAAAAATTAAGGAAATTATGGAAAGCAAACTCAAAAAACAAAATACGCAAACCGGAAAAAGAAGGAACGGAACAAATTGATAAAATGTGTGGTCAACACCGAAGTACATCATCTTCGTCCAATCATTTACAAATAGATATACAAGTATTGTATTCAAGTCAAATGCAAAAGTTCCTATGAAGAGTGTATTTAAAGAGTATTCTCCAATTCATTGGAAAAGCATGCTCTCTGGTATTAAACCCATTACTAATGAATTTTTTAAATTAAGACGTCATAAAATACATACTACAAGAACCGAGAAGTTATTTCGTCATTTATATTGTCGATTACTTGTTTTCAAATTCTATGATACGTTGTTGGTCGGATTGGTTCGTACAAGCAACACACAGTGATTAATTCATATCTTATTATTACAATATTAAACATTGGAAAACTTTCTCATCATCAATCAAGGATTTTACATCACCAAAAAAACATGGGACCCACTTGGGAATCAAAGGGAAATCAAAAAATGTAACGCAATACGTGAACTGGCGCTCTTGCTGTAAGCGCAATGGGTCCACTTCAAACAATAACTTCAATCATAGTCATTTCAATAAGAATATGCTTCACAACTTGAAACGTTTGATACTCTAGGATTTCTTTGTGACAAAGCAAATTCACTGGATCTTCGCAACATCTCAATACACCTATTAGCGGAATTCATTTTCCGCATTCGCCTTGGTGACACCCAAGACAAACAGAACCCTTTTGGTGGACCCATTTAAATAAGTAAAAGGGTCTTTTTCGTGAACCCATTTAAAAGGGTGCGTGGACAAATTTTAAAGGGTGCGTGGATCGATTTTAAAGGGTGTGTGGACCTGTTAAATTTAAAAGCGTCCATGGGAAATCGAGCAAAGTGCACGGATGACAATAATGTATATATCAAACACATACTTTTTTCAATTAACTTGTTAAAAATAGTACCAACTTATAAAGCTGTGTATTATTATATATACAAAAGTAAATAACAATAATATACTTCAACCGGGTTTGAATTAATGAACACACTGTTTGAGAGAGCTTTCGAAACTTTAGCACTTTCGCCACGGAGACTCATGGAGACAATCGTATGTTTATCGATTTATAAAATACTATTACAAAAGGAAGAACATTCCTTCTGAGAAATATGGCCTAGTTAGATCGTCTCTTTACTTTCTCATATACGTAGTATATGGAAAGTTTTGATATCGTGAAAAAATTCGAAAGCGAGATTCAGACGGAAATATCCGTTTTGGTTATCCCTGATTCAGAAAAAAATTGTTTTTGGCGTAACGTCCGACCGTCTGTCTGTCCGTCCGTCCGTCGGACTGTGTGCAGCGATTCTGAATAAATGGTGAATATATTTAAGTCATATTTCGTATTTACGGTAGAATTTACTTGTTGTCGATGCACGTGCTTTGATTTTTTTCTTATTTTGAAACAAAGGGTACTTCACATAAAGGTCAAAGTACTCATTCGAATATTTCTCAAAAACTGTTCCAACGATTTTGCTTAAATATTCTGTACAAAAGGTACAATTAGTATGCATTACATCCACATTAGTATTATACCGCTTGAAAGTTTGCTATAGACGCAATAATGTAATTTCTGTCTGCTACATTTACACATTAGAATTCTGTTTCAAAAAGCTTGAATAATATTTAGCAGTGTAAATGGAACAAGAAGACGTAGAATACTATTTTCGTAAACTAAAATGGAAGATATGATAATGATAAAATACATAGGACAGCAAACGCATTGCAGATACGAAAATACATCAATTTCTGTCTACAACGAAATTACATTTACATAACACTTTTACGATATTTTTTGTCGCTGTATGCTGTAGATGGAAAAATGTCTATGAGAAAGTATGTGCAATGGTTTTGAACTACTAGTTCATTACCAATTGCATGGCAGGCTGGCTGGCTGACTGGCTGAGACGCCGTGTATCGCTGTTGCCACAAATTAAGCATATATATTCAGCCTCATATTTATTTTCTTTAGTTTTATAATTCGAATGTTATTTTAGATAATATTATCAACAAAAGTAAATGTAACTATTTATCATTTACGCTAAATGCCAATATTTTATTACATTAACAATAATACGAATTTTAAAAGAAGTAAAATATGAAATAATGGATAACACAATCGTATGCTGAATTTACATTATCAGTGAGTATTACTAAGAGTTAAACTGAAGAACTAAGATTGTTTTATTATTCCCTATATTGAATTGCCAACTGGGTATAATGATGCAACAACAATTATTCTGAATAGATTTATCTTCGTCCTCTATTGTTGATCAACAAATTTATTCCTTTGTCATTTTTCTTCTATTTTAAGTGAGTACGTTATCAAATACTTTTCGTTTTGGGTAAGAAGAATGGGTGTTGGACTAATTTTTTCATTAATAACTATTTTGAAGTGTGTCCTCCAAAATCAAGGAGCTACATAAAATCTGCATGGTCCAAGAGCCAATTACAGGAATTCACAAATTATACGTAACATTATGAAACGAAGTAAAATTAAATAATTAAATTGTATATTTGCGTATATCCACTTAAAAGGTTTTTTGGACTCTTTCAAATGGGTTTCGTTTGCGTTGCGGCATAAGTTGTTAATGATGGAGCTCATGATGTTGTGTGTTGTGGTGTGACGACGAATGATTTGATAGCCGTATAAATGCAGAAAATGAATCATTATGATTCAATGCTTTGGGAAAAATTGTATTGAAAAAAGATAATTTTCAATAACTAATCTCGAAAACACCCTCGAAAACTATTATTTCCATTTCAGTGAAACAATTTAGAAATTCTCCATTACAAAGGATTTACGTCGAGGTGATATAGCAACGTGAAACGCGACCCATCAAAAGTTATCTATTTCAGATTCAGAATGCAATTTATTTTTAATCTAAAAATTCTATATATTTTAACCCACCTTGATGAATCTTATTGATTTTTTATGTAAATCTTAGCCGGAATATTGCATAAATTTATTCAAACTGTGAACTTCTGTTAACAAGCTACTCCGTAACTTTATAAAAATATTTTAACATGACAATATATTATATTGAAGTGTCGTCTTCCGATTCTTTTTTTATTTATAGTGGAGAGTCGTCTTCCGATTCGTTCCAGAATGATAAAATGCAGAACTATTCGTGACTGGTAAATTGTCTCGTAAGGATATTCAAAGTTAATATACTATGGCTGCTTATACCACGTTTGAGAGTTTAATGTAGGGTAAAGGATAAACCAGAAGGAAAACCAAAGAAAGGTCACTGTCGGAATCAGGTAACATAGCTGATGCACACCATATGCCGAGACCGTGTTCTGTTTTTGTAATATTACAGTTACAAAAAGTAAATATTTCATTGTGTAAATATGAGTTTCTTCAGAAAATGATTCAATAAATTTTGAATTGAAGATTTTTTAAAAATGAAGTGGGTGTATATGTACCATCAATGATAAACAAATTTATTAAATACGGCCTGACGAAAAAATGGCGAGGGGGATTGAATCGAGCCCGGGATTTGCTGTTTTGATCGCCACACCATCTAGACCTGTTACCGTTTTCCTCTGGGTAGTTATCATTCATTTTCTCTACGATTTGGTAAACTGAAGAAATACATGGAAACATTCTAGTAAATCTATTGACACTACCGAATCAATGGTAAAATGACAAGCTTATGACTGTTTATCCTTTTCATTTTCCTCATTTTCACTCCACTGGAGAGCAAAAACACGGGTGCATCGAGGTTCTCTCGGTAGTAGAGATAATTCTCTCTACATATACATGGGAAATAGTAAAGAGGACATCTAACCTAAGACGCAGTCGTAATTCAGTCTTGTCCCCAACTGCCCCTCGAAACCCTGCACCACTTGGGGGCTTAGCGCCTCTGGTTGGAAGAGGCGCGTTCCCCCACTCCGTGCCACAACTGCGCGTGCCTCATCTATCATCAGGACATGCACTTGTTGCAAACGTGCGCTCTTTCAGTGTAGCGAACGGCACGTCCAGTCAGCACGAGCTAACCGAGGGAGGCGCTGGTTGGACCCGATATGGATTCTTAGGAGCAGTGGCGACGATTGGGAATCAAAAGTGGGGGGGGGGGACAAAAAGAATATTGACACCAAGTAATATTGCAATAAGGAAACATTTATTTTCATCTAATTTAATATTCACTTAGATGCTGAAATGTTTTATCGTTAAAAATATTGAAAGATACGTAAGGTCGCATTTAAAAAATCAACATAAATATATTGTGTTAAAAAATCGAAGTATATCATATCAATATATTGAAGTAATTGTTTGATTCCCTGCTATTGTAAAAAATTGTTCACGTATTTTGTCAGCTGATGTAGAGCCTATTTGACGATATGAATTTTCAAGTCGTATTGAGTATGTAGGAGAAGCAGTCGTGTAACGTTTTCCGGCCGCGCCACCTCGCCCTGCCCCGCAAAAAAAATACCAGGCCTCAGACTATTGACATGAAATATACGAATTTTTTGAAAAAATTGAAAATAATTTTTATGCTTTCATATAAGGAGTAATACTTATTTTCCGATGAAATACAATATATTTTTTGTATTTTTTACTTTTATTTCATTTTAATACAAAAACGACCAACCCTGGACTTTCGTTACTTGGACAAATAAATATTTTTTTTGCGAAAAGAGGTCGCTATACTCAGAATGCAATTTGGTCTACATAAAATAAAATTAAGATATTTAATATTATATTTTAGCAGTGTATCTAAGTAAATGATTTTCTTGAATTCATACATTTCAAATCGCTTTTGTCTTGAAACTTTTTTATTATTTCCTATGCATCGGCGGTATCGACTGCAGATTTTCTCATTTCATACATTCAAGATTTAATGGAATGAAAAACTGTTCTCGACATTTTATGCTCTTCATCAGAAAAAACAAAAATTATACCTACTAAGCTTTCAGGCCCTTCGGGCCCTCCCGACTCCCGGGATCTGCGGGGGTGTACGTTACGTCACTAAGAGGGTGGCAAACTTTTGAAATACTTGGCACGGCAAAATAGCTAGGAACGACACTGGTGATAGGTCGGCTTATTTACATAAAATATCCACAAAGAAAATAACTAAACTCTGTAGTGACACAATATACATTAGTAAAAATCGAAATATGTAGAAATTTCAGCGCTTATCCCTGATTTTACGGCAATAGCTAATGTTGCACCTTCATTAACACGTAAATAAATAGGTAGTATAGGACGTACTCCAAAATAATATCTTTAAGTGTATAACGATTCGCAACAGTATATAGCATTGTGGAGACAAAAACTGGGTGCCCGAAATTAATCGATGGACATCAGAAGAGAGAACTGTCGAGTAACAGCGACAGCGATTCAACAGATCGTCCAGCAATGGAAACCCTGCCATGCACTTCCCTCTTGGCACTTCCTATACGCTGCTGTGCGTGTCTCCGCCACTGACTGCTATGCAGTACCAATCGCGTGATAGTTCCTGCACATTTCCACTAACTATGCTTGAACAATAAATCAAAGGAAAGACAATAAGGTGACTACCAGACCAAGGATAGTAAAAATGTGTTTTTTTCATAATACCCAGTTTTAGACGGTTAAATAAAATTTTTATTTTTTCTTTATAAAGTGGATGTGAAGTACCCCCTACTAGTAATCACCGCCACTACTTAGGAGTCTCTGTATTTATCGTCTTATGTTAGCCATTCCCCTTGTTTTATCGCGTTGACTAAGGACTGAGAACGTATGTTGGTATTTTATACTATCATTTACTTAGAACTTATGAGAACATTAGAAACTATGTCTCTGATATTTAAGTTGATTTCTCTCATCAGTTTCGCGAGTGCTAAGTTAAATCATACTGGTAACAGTGTTACTTTTTTTGCACATTGCCCTGTATAAAGAAAATGTTTCGGAAAATATTCCTGCTTCGTGTATTTTTGCTGAAGAACATAGGAGAGACAAAAATTTCACCTAAGGACAAAGGGTAAAATGATTTGGAAACCGGAGACGACTTTTGAATAAGTAAAAGAAAGGCTTTCTGGGACGATGGATCTTAAAAATTAACAAAAACCGTATGTTCTTGTTAATTTAACTACAACTTCTTGAGATGAAGTCACAAATTTAAAAAAATCTCTTCGATCTTGCTAACAGACAGAGATAGACAGCAGTCTGTGTTACATTGCACAGTATGGATGTAGCGGTAATTTGCCAACAATGATGTGCGCTTAGAGGATACGTGAAAAATTCCTATATTAGTAATTCTGAACTAGGAACGAGAAAATTATGTATTTTGAGTGTGTGATGTCTTTTTTTGTAATTTGTGTAATATTTGTTTTTTAATTTTCTTGTCTCCTCAAGTTCACTTTCCTTTTTGTTTAAGTTTAATAATTTCAAATGTTAATAATTGCTATTGACATTATATAATGTTTGTATATTTGGTATGTATTTTCAAGTTATAATTTTATAGTAGCTCTAATTACAATTTAAGAAATCAATCCGTTAATTCGAACAAATATGCGAAATTATACATTGATTATTCTAAATAATTTGTGGTATCCGAATTCAACCTATTAAACTATTCGACCTGAATAAATACAGAATGTCAAATCAAACCAAAAAAATTTGTTTGGTACGAGCTTTGCCTAGTAATCTCAATTAAAAACACCATTTCCCATATCTGCGAAGAGAATTCTGTATAAGTTGCTTTTTTATGGTAGAGCAAAGCCATATGCGGGCTGTTCCATTATCAAATTTACTTTCCCTCTGCACGGTGCGTGAGGATATATTTTTTGAATATATTTTGTGCAACGAAACATGCCAAGTGTTATTTTCCAGGACTGTGGCAAGTATTGAAAATCCGTAAATGCGGATAATCTACTTGATGATTCTCCTCAAATTTCCATTTTTCTCACCCGAGAGAACATTTCAGTGATGAAGTTGAAATAGAGTAAAAAGACATTTGAAAGAGACGCTGAAGGGTACAGTATTCAAAATAAACGAAAGGAGAGGCAAATGGAAAAGAATAAGTAGATGAATTTATCAAACAAATTTGTTAAAATGAACAGAAATGAGAGAGATTTTATAAAAGATGAATCACGTAAACATGATGACTGACATCGGTACCCCATTTGGTGACCTAACGAACCATAAACATTTTGATGGGTGATTTTACTCAGCGACTGCGGTGGTCTAGTGGTAACGTCTAAGCCACCTCGATACCGTTAACTGGTAGAGCGTGGGTTCAATCCCTGTTCGGCAGAACTGGTGAGCAGCTAGGATGTCCCATGCATTCTCCAGACAAATGTCGGTTCGGAACAATAAGTTCTCTGGCAACCCAACATCTCTCCTTCTAAATTACCTTACCCAAGTCACGGTTAGGTGGAAGAGCGAGCCAAACGGCCCGAACCTCACCATAAGACACAAAATAAAACTTGTCTGATTCACATATCCTTTTTTGCACTGATTCCTATTGAAGAATGAGTAAGGAAAGAACACTTCGAATTTCATGATTCCTCGATGAGGAACATTAGGGAGTGTAAAGTAATGGTTTTCGGAAGTAGTGGTCTCCAGGAGTAAGTTGGCTCTCCCCTCCCTCCTACTGCATGAGGGGCCGAACGTGAGTGGCGGGGATGGGCAACGAGGGCAAGAAGCCGCAGAAAGCGAGAGCTGCGAGTGTTGGCGGGGAGCGGGGAATGACGAGGCGATGCCTGTGGAGCCGGACCTCCCGGTTCCGAGTTGGAACAATTTACATCTAAATAACTCATTAACCGTTACCGGAGTCGCAAGAAGCCGCGGCCAGCTGCAGGGCTCGCGTGACTCCTCGCTTCCCCTCCCTTCCCTTTCACGGCTGCCTCCACCACCATCTTCTGCTTCCTCTTCCTCCTCCTCTGGGGACGTTGCACGTGCATCTCACATGAGTGCTTCCGACGCAACGGAGGCAAGCCTCCGTCCTCTGCATCGTTCGGCTATCCGACACTCGCTACCCCCTTCTTGCTCTCCTCAACCTCCTTCCCCCTCACTGTCGCTTCGCACGCATTCCTCGTGAAGGTCCAGCTTCGCATCCCGCCGCCACTCGCGCTATCGAAGCACTTCGAGTTCCAATGTGATCTACTGTCGAGAGGGATCGAGCAGTCGCATCTCCTACAAGATGTGTCATGCAACGCAGAAGAGAATGTTACTCTGTTCGTGACCAAATGCGGACCCTTCTTACTCCCATCCCCCTGAATGAGAATAAGAAGCTATTCGAATTTGAAGGCATCCTCATTGAGACATCCAGATGAAGCAGCCAATTGGGATAGTCAGACTACTACACACCCAACATATGTATCCACCTGGAAGGAATAGGATCTTCCATGTTTGTTTGTATTTCCTTCATCCAAAAGATGGATACGGGTGCAAAACTCAGGATGATTGCAATATTTCCAATAATATTTTTAATGGTGAGTAACAGTTATTAATATTTTCAGTGCCTTACACCCCATACCAAAATTTCCGTTTCCTCTCAACACAACCACCACTAAAATGATGAAACGCTCCTAGAAAAACACGACCTGACATTTGGAAACCAATATATATTCCATACTTGATAACTTGATTATACTCTCGCAATTTAAAATGGTCAAGACACGTTAAACTCCACAAAAATCTTATTGTTATCTTAATAGAGTGAGGAGGATGAAAATTCAACATACGATATTACTGAATTAATATTATATAAGAATTTATAAGAGCAAACAATTACTGTGTTTGACATAAATAATTCTTCACTAAGAAATACAGCTTTATTCTTTCCACAAATTAGGGGATCACTAAGAATGCTGACCAAAGGAATAAATGAAAATAGTACTGTCTTAAAACTAGAATGTACAACACAATATGTAACTACAATTTCTATACAAATTATCAAAATATCAAAGTAGGTATAGTTGAAGCAAAGAAATGTAAAATAATCCAGAAATTATTAACTACATTCATTGTTTGATCACTTCCGATAAGTACAATAGAACATTCTCATATAACCACGCTTATACGGAATAAATTTAATATTAAATACAGCTTAAGAATACTCAAAAACCTTCGGCTCAGACATAAGGATCTCTCTACGAGAGTTGGGTAAATCCTCGTTGAGTGCCAGAATAAAAAATGAAACGGAAACTGGATCGGTTCCACTTTGACAAAAGCAGCAGAACCCATCGAGAAGCAAGTTTAGAAACTAGAGAGAAGACGAAGCAACTAAGGAGAGAAATACTACTCTGTATGTCCCATAAAAAATATATGGAATGAGGCAATGGAATAATGCCATACTGACTCCAAAGAGCGAACCAATTCTGCTACCTGAAGTAAATCTGAATGTAAATCTTCATTTTTCATAACATGTTTACTACATGGAAACAAGTCTAATTATTCAATAAACGTTGCAAAATCACTAAAAAAAAGAAATTGTAATTAATAATAGACGTAAGTAATATGTAACTGAGGATGTCAAATAACCGATTCTCATCTTGCTCGTTCTGAATAGAGAATTCTGTATCAAGTAAGGAATAGACTAAAGAAAGAATATATTGTTCATACTATTATTGAGCGTGGAATTGTAAACACGTTCCAAAACTGGCCACATACACTCCACAATAGACACAGTCGACTATAATCGCTGTGGGAAACCATGGATTACATTTAATCATTCATTCTAGTTTCGACAAATTAATTAATTATGTTCTTACGACACATTAATTATGTTTCAATATCTTAAACACCGGGTCATCTACTATGGACCACTCCGTTCAAAGAGAAAAAATAATAGGAAAATTACGTCACGCCCTCGAATTCTTTCCCTCGTCTTGCACACTTGTCGTTGTAACTTTGCAGTTGTTCCGCAATTTGCCCGTCGAAGCATTCGAAGTGGCTCTTCCACGCTTCACACACGGCACTCGTGTTTTTCTTGAGGCTCAAATCAGCCCCATGCAATTCGGTATGACGTCTCCACGACTCGCAGAGAAAACGTTTTTCTTCGTTCTATTTGTAATCGTGCGAACGCGGAGTCGTATCAACAGCTGGCGGAAACGTCAACATGTTGAACGATTGCCGACGAGCGAGAGGCCCCGCACCCAAAAGCTAAATAAAAACACACCCGGCGCGGGGAGGAAACGAGAAGAGAAAGAGGGGAACTGTAAAAGTTACTGGCGCGGAATGCCGGCAGACGGAATCCTCTCTCATCTTTCCCTGCGTCATTTCTCTTACCCCTTGTTACACCCCTACTTCTTGTTGACCGCTTCTCACACGTCCCTATCACACCTCCTTTTCCACGTTGATCGAATCTCTCTCTAAACCCATTACATTCTCACACGCCTTATTTCGCTTTCTCTCATCGCAAGCATTATTTTCTGTTACATACTTTTCCTTGTTTCGCCTCTCTTACTACTCATTTATTAATGATCATGTTATGGATTGCAGTCTCGTAACGAACTTCGGTTTGTATTAACAAGGATTGCGTTGCGTTTACAGAGTGGGACTACCTAACTCTTCTGGAAATCGTCAGCCAGATTTTTAACACCCTCCGGTCATTCTATATCTCTCGTATTTCTTCTCCCAAAACATGCTTAACAGTAGGCCTCATCCTATGCAAAAAACTTGTGTTAAATAAATAATTTATGTTAACAGAATAGGGGTTAGATGTAATAGTGATATGCAAAGTAATTTGACAGTATTTAGTTAATGATCGATATTTACATCATCATGATGAAAGCTAGTAAAGAATAACATTAACGCTACACTTAAGAGAACAACGTACATATAACTTATTAATGATTAATGTTTTGAGTGTCATTTCCAATTTAATTTTTTTTCCAAGAATGAACTACCGTCATATTTCTCAATAATTGAATGAATGAATGAATGAATGCAAATCTGGCATTTTTCTGGTTCCACAACCGAGTTCTTATATAAATAGTTTGGGATCATTGTTTAAAGCTTGAAAGTCGTCAAGCACAACTTGAATACGAATACGTGAAATACACATAAAAAAAGGGTGGGCAAGTTTCTTGCAAACGGGAAAACAACGGGCGGAAAAAAGGCTGGAAGAAATAAGTTTCTTCCCTGTGGAAGAAATGAAAGAAATGGTATTGCTTGATGATTATACCATAAATGTTTCAACATTGTAAAATACAATAAATGAATCTTTACTATAGACAAACTTGAGTAACTTTAATTAGACTAATCATGTTACGTCGAATGAAAATGGTAGACGGGACCGGGATTCGAACCCGGG
>NNCF01128081.1:215251-225660 GCA_002313205.1 Laupala kohalensis | reverse complement strand
CGGGATGGCGCAGTCGGTAAGCGCATGAGCGCGTAGAGCTCAAGGTCCCGGGTTCGAATCCCGGTCCCGTCTACCATTTTCATTCGACGTAACATGATTAATCTGTTACCTGGCGGTGAGGTTCACCGCAATCTAAGAGATTTCTATGTTTAATTAGACTCACAAAATTATAAATAATTATAAATCTTAACTAATAATAATATCCCTTTTTTTGCTAAGATCGCACATCCGTGTAAAGCGTTTCATTAGTTACTTGAAGAAAATAAATTTTATCCAAAATAAACGAACTCCATTAAAATTGATCAAGTTCTTTCGCCTCTAGTGAATAATATGAATGTTCTGCCAACTGAAGAATGAAACTTATATTGCATAACCGTTGATTTAAATAAAAGAAGATGCATTTAATTTACGTGCACTATTTATCTAATTACATATTTTTATTTAAAAATGAGTTAGTCGCTCCGTTTTTGGCAGAAAAGTGCATAACATCCGTTGGCCCATGATCTGTTAATACTGCCAAACCTCAGGTTTGGAAATGAAACTACTTAATTTTTCAAATAAATTTTAATATTAATTAAGTTACTTAATTTAGATTTGACAGAATAATGTCCTGAGTTTAATTATTCTTTACAAATTATATATTTTAATTTCGAGCAGCAGTTTCACCATTTGTTGATTTCTTCAGTTTTCTTTTTACATTTCTTCCAGTTTCTTCCAGAAGACTTCTATCATTGTAACTTACTATCATGGTAATGCACACGAAGGTCGTGTACACATTAAACTCGTGGTATCGTATTATCAAGTAAAATCTTTTGAAATTCAATGTTTTTAAATCAGCCGAGAAGTGTAACATATCCATTCATTTATGAGAATTGGCCATTCATATGTTTTCTGGGTATTCTTATTATTTCTGGTTTAAGAGTATCTCTTCCTCCTCTGGAAATTATGAGAAATCCTTGATAGTTTGTACCTTATGCGTTTACTTATGACATTTATAGTCACAAATACGAATGGTATTGAACAGTTTAATAGTACAGCTCTCTTTGTGACAGATGACGATGCTGAGTTGATTTCAAATTAAAACACCCGTGGAAACCCATTCAAATCCTCTCCCGGTTTGTTTCCTTATTTGCTTGAATGTGCCCTGCATCACGTAAATGGTGTTTAATTTTTGAGAGTCGAATTTGTTCCCATTTAGTGCCTATTCCCTCTTACTAAGACGGAGCTTAGAAAACGTTACGAACAATGATTATCAATAAAACATAAAAATAGATCCATATTACGATACAATAAAAAGAGAATTTCTCAATGATTTCAAGGCTTTATAAAACTGTATTAAAATAGTACATCTTTGATTTTTAGGAAGAGAAATAGGGATCAATTGTAGAATCGGATTGATATTGTAATTGCTTGTTCAATAATAGACAACTACTGAACCGAAGAGTTTAAATTTTAGAACACATTTAAAGACGAACACCTGTTTGTTTGTCATATTTCCTTCACATTCTCTCGCTAGCCGTCGTGGAGTGCACATTGCTCCGTTGCTCTTTTCACAAACCGTGCACTTATCTATCCACAATGTCTCTTATCAATACGACCGATTTTATCAGTGCGGCAAAGCCTGTTAATGTAATTTGCGTGTTGTGAGTCGACCACTGTACCGCGTAAATATTGTTTTTGGGAAGGAAGGTTTTCTACAAACAAAAACTAGCGTTAAGCAGGAAAACGGGACTGATCTCACGGCCATCCGGAGCTCAAGTTCGGCGACCATGGAGACCAACGTGTCACTTCCGGACGCCCTCGGAGTACTACAGCACCACCACTCTTCGCCCACGACTCTTCTAGAATCTACACAGCAGTAGCATCAAATCCTATCAGGTTTTTCACCATCGCAATGCGAAAATAGCGTTAGTGCACCGACGAATGTCAGTAATCTCACTCAAAGTAGATGCAGTATTAGTAATATTGATCCCTCCTCCAATATTTGCCACCCAGTTAAACGTCAACGCACTCACTCTGAAACAATATCTCAATCCGTGGTATATAAAATCCCAACTAGAAACTCATTTGAAAACCTACCCATTAAAGATGTGTCTCAAGCTGTTAGCATTCAAAATATAGTACCCACTAGAATTAATTTTCCCCCAATCTTCATTCACGAAAATTCAAACCATGCAGAACTTGTAAAAAACTTAAAAGAAATTTTGCAATACGAAGATTTCCAAACAAAAGTGCTAGATCCTTATACAAAAGTGCAAGTGAAAACGATTAATGATTTCTCCTCTCTCCTAAATACTTTTCGTGAGAAAAGCATTCTCTATCATACTTACAACGAACCCACAAAATGCACTATTTCTTTTATCATTAGAAATGTACCAACATCTTACTCCACAGAAGAAATTCAAGAGGATCGTCAAAAATGAACTGCCTAGTCATTACAGTGATTCGAATAACTGATGTGAACAAAAAACTTTGTCCTCTTTGCGCTATAACGCTCACCAAATCACAAGCTGCACAAAATATTTATGAATTAGAGTACTTATTAAATGCTGTTGTCGAGGTTGAAGAAAGACGTCAGCGTCCCCGACCTGTTAAATGACGTAATGTAAAAATTACGGGCATACTAAAAAATCGGTGGACTACCAAATCGTTGTAGTCGCTGTGCCTCCGAAAACCACACTACATCGGAGTGTACTACGCAAAATTTTGCGCGCGCCAATTGTAAGGAAGCTCATGCGTCATCCAGTCGCGACTGTTCGTATTACAAAAATATTATACATAAGAAAGGTATACCAAACAGACCAAGCCAAAATAAGTCATTCTACCAATTTTGCCACTAACCATAATCCTCCCCCCAAACCCTTCTCCACCTCCAAACATACGCCCTTGAACATCCAACTCACATCCACAACCTTCATCCTCTCAAACACTCTACTTCGACAAAGTAAAAGCAAGCTCACAACCTAGCTCCCAAAATTCATTTCAAGCTCACTCACTTGCACAGATAATTACTCAACACATACAAACTTTATTCACCACCTTATTAAATCACCTCATCCCTATCATCACCTAATCAATTCTACAATCATTCCATTAAACGTGGTAACCTCACAATTAACTAATTCATATACTTCATGCAAAATACTCTCATGGAATGCCGTTGGCGTAAAGGAAAAGATCCCATTACTAGCACACTTTCTACAAGCTAACCATTCGCTTGCATTCAAGAAACCCACCTCTCCCCAACAAACCGATTCTTTATCCATGGCTATAATATTTACAGATTCGATCGACCACATTTACGTAATTTTGGAAAAAGAGGTGGAGTTGCAATATTGGTCAAAAATAATATAAAACATCACCAATTGCATTCATAACAAATATGTTACAAAATGTCCGTGTCGTCATTAATACAAAAGATCGTAAAGAACAATGCATTGCCTTAAAATACAGGAGACCTTGTAAATCCTATAAGAAGGGTGATTTAATACATTTTCGAAGCCCTACAGCACAGATCCTACTGTTGGTGGATTATAATGCAAAGTATACAGTATGAGAAATTCGACTCACCAACTACCAAGGTAATTTCTCGTTTACGACGTAACAGCTCTTAACCTTACTATACATTCGCAGGATTCCCCTACGCATTACCCCTATAATGCAGATTTAAGCCCTGATATTATTGACATAGGTTTATCAAAAACTTAAATAATTTTGTACAGATCAATGTATGCTCAGGATTACCATCTGACTATCGACCTTTGACATTCAACCTTTCACTCTCCCCAGCTGAAACCAAACCACCTTATCCATTCAATCTACATAAAGTCAACTGGTATCATTTTCAAATTTCAGTGTCAAATTTTGCACCACCCAATGAACGAACCGTTGCGCACAAGCGATCAAATAGATCAATCAATTCTAACATTAAATCATTCAATCCTGGATGACATAGACCTATTAGCACCCTCACATATTCATCATGATAATAGACCTTTTGTATCTGCAACTCTCCACAAACTCATTATACATAAATGCTAAATAAGAAATTACTGGTTAGAACGACGTTCCCCTTTCATAAAAAGGTATTTAAATTTATTAGTCAAAATTGTTCACAAACTTCTCTCCGTAGTAAAAGCAAGTTATCTGCGTCATCAGACAGCAACAGCGAACCATAGGGATTCATCCTTGTGGACCATAACCAGACGACTTCTAAGAAAACAATCGATTATCACCCCACTAGAAGCTAATAACGGATGTCCACATTCACCTACTGATAAAAGTCAAGTCTTCAGTGAATTCTTAGTCAAAACATTTACGCCACACCCGACTTTGGATCTCAATAGTGACCAATCAATACTAAAAGAAACAACTGTAAACACAATCACTGTTCCTCATCCCATCAAATTCATATCCCCAACTGAGGTAGAAGAAAATTTTGCAAGTTCAGCTCCAAAACTATCTAACGGGCCCGACCTCATCTCTACTTACATATTAAAGCAACTCCCGTTCAAGCTAATAACACGCATAGCAGCAATATTTAATGCAGCCCTCCATCTCGGCTACTTTCCATTCTTATGGATACGTGCTGATGTTCTACCAATTCTGAAGCATTGGAAAATGCCCAAATGTTCATTCTAGTTACCGCCCGATCAGTTTTCTTTCATCTACCAGAAAAATATTTGAAAACTGTTTACTCGTCCGAATGAGTTCTTATTTATCCTCTGTTGGGACAATCCCACATTACCAATTCGGATTTAGAACTCTTCTATCAACAAACCATCAAATATTGCGTCTAACTGAAGATATAATTCAAGCCTTTCATAGTTCTCAACACGTAGCTTCTCTTTTCCTAGACATGGAAAAGGCGTTTGATGCAATATGGCATCCCGGACTTATATAAAAGTTGCAAAATCTTGGTCTTCCCCAATATCTATTAAATATAATAATCAGCTTCCTATCTAACAGCTCTTTCCAAGTGCGACTGCGAAATTCATGTTCTAAATCACACCCAATCTTAGATGGAGTCCCACTCTTTGTAACATATTTCTTTCCGATATCCCCACTGCAAATGAAACATCTATAGCTCTCTTCGCAGACGATACAGTAATCTACTGTGCCGATAGCGACATTGACAGTGCCGTTGCAAATATCCAACAACATCTCAATCAAATATCATCCTGGGCCAGTAAATGGTATATCAAACTAAATCCATCGATGTGTATAGCAAAAATATTTACCTTGCGCAAAACAACCACACCATCTCCACTCTCTTTTCATTCAATTTCCATTCGGTGACTCTCACATAATACCCCCATTAAATACCTATGAGTTCTCTTAGACACAATACTAAATTGGAAACAGAATATTCCCCATCGACTCGCTATAGTCACTAAACAAGTTCACCAGCTTATCCCTTGTTGAAGTATTCATCTCCACTACGTATGCATTCAGGTATCCATCTGTACCGTTCTATGATCCGACCTATCCTTTCTTACGCAAGCCCAATTTGGGGCGCAGCTACTAAAATAGATATATCAACAAAATACAAATATTTTAGAACAAAATGCTCCGTGAAATAGTCAAAACACATAGTCAAAACACATTTTGACAAGAAAGGTACCCCACAATAAAAATTTTGAAAGCAAGATACATTGGAGAAAAATATGTAATAAAATAAAATATTGTGAACTAGTTAAAGTACCTATGATGGCAATTTGTATCAAAGTCGATAATAAGAAATGGTTGCACGTGTTTCTTCCGCGTGGTCTTATTTGACCTCTACTTCACTGACCGCAAGAAAAAAAGAAAAAAAAAAGCGGATTCGAAAATATTTCCGAGTAATTACAATCATTCCAGACCCGTGACCTAATTGCAAATAGCATGACCTTAAAGGCGCCACCAAACCAAATTTGTTGTTAAATCAATTTCCACAGACATATTGTTCATACATTTAATAAATGGGTTCTATTTTGAAAAAAAAATCTGATTCATTGTCATAAACTAGCTTTGAAATATTATTATATTGCCTGAAGTTACACGAATACTCATAAAAATTACACGTACGAAAATTTGATTTAAAATTAATTTTCCAACAAATCGAGTGAAAAACTCAATGGACCAATAAGTTACAAATTTTTATATTTGTGGGAGAAGGATCTCACCGGTGGGGTTGGATATCTGGAATAGACCACCCCAAAAGACTTACTGTTTTTAAAATTTATTATATAACGGTCAGGTATAATTTTGAGAAGTAAATTTGTGTACGAAAAATATACGCAATATATGACAATAATTTAAAATATAATTTACTGATGTATTTCAATAGTACATTTAGTCACCTTCATTATCCCTCAAAAGGGCATTCCTGGAGTAAAAGCACAGATTTTCTGAGTAAAAGCAAAGACCGGTGTAAAAACAGTATTCCCAAAACCAGTCTTCTCTGTATAAAAATTGGTATAATACCTTTCTCGTCTAAAGTCATTTTTATATCGGGAGATTTAAACATTCGGAGAATATAAGGAACCGCAATAATTCTCTCGTACGCCGTGGGGGAGCTGTTGACAGGAATAATTAAGGGAGAGACTCCACTTCTCGAAGGAGAGTTGTGAAGTGTGGGAGGCGCGGAGTTGGGGGTGCTGACCACTGTGGGGAGCCAATGACAAACCGTGGCCGCACCACTCACCAGGACGCGCGCCACAGGAGTGGTCGTTCAACCGAGTGCGCACCGACGCAACGAGGTTTCTCGCTTCCTCCCCTTTGGTAGACCACAAACTTGACTGTCCGCCGCATCACCAACATCATCGGGGTTATCTGTGCAATACGTACAATATTCATCGCCAATACATTTTTCTCGGTTTTATTTTTAGTTCTCGATATAACAGTAAAGCACCAGGAATGCATTGTGATATTAACCGAATTTCAAAGCTACACAAACAACGTTCTCTATTTTCTGGTCTCAATACGCATCGGTGTTCACTCGCCGCAAAAATTGCGTTCCATGGGAGAATACGTTGCTACTTTGCGGAGATACAGTGAGAGTAATTCGACTTGCACAACAACCATGTTCTACAAGCCGTGGAGCACTAGTCGAAGTTGATGTAAGATGAGGCATAATATTACAAGACTACGTTGCAATCGCACCACACCAGGTGCATGTAAATTACATCTTCTAACTCTGGGTTTATTTTCCGTTTAAATGGAGCAGAATTTATTTTATTGATGTGGAACTTCATTTAAAGCAGTACGCATCACAAACCCTGAGGTGTGATTTCGTTCGTGACGCACGTGCAGCGGAAGGTGTGTCACGGAAGTAAGCAGCAGTAGTGCGGTAAAGGAAAAGGGGGAAATACTGGAAACAGCGTGACGACTAGATGTTACTGCGGCGTCTGTAGCACAGCGAGAGCGGCGTAACGTTGCATGCACAAAGGGTTGCGAGGGGTACACCGGAAGGAGCGTAGCAAGCACCGTTTGGCGTCCTTCACAGAGTAAATTCATTCGCCGTCATATGCAACTCTACTCCCATTATCTATGTGAAATGTGTGACTTTCCAATTAAACATTCCAGAAAATTAAACCCACGATAAAATATGCAGAGTTCTATGACGAAATAATACATTAATCCAAGACGGCAACATCTGCCAGAAAGTCGTTTGATTTTACACCTAGACAATAGTTCTTCCTAATTATTGCCTACTCCCAAATATTTGCTGAATGGGTTTAAGTTTAGGGAAAATTAATTTAATGGAAGTTGATGTGAGCGTTTGTGGGTTTGTAAATAAAAATTAATGTACAATAATGTGTTAATTCTGTTTCTTGACGACTATCGGGTCACGTTTTTCTGTCCAGCTAGAAAACAAAGAAAATAACTTTCTCTTCGAATGAGCAGATTTTGAATGAGATGCTAACAAGAAATGCTAAAATTATTTGAGAATTAAATCTAACGTTCCTCATTTTATTTTAATCAGGTATTTTTTTCTTTCATTTGTTTTATATTTACTTCATCGTGAGTCTTCACATCTTGTCTTCATAAGTCTTAATTAACGTGTCAATGATTTATTTGGGTCCTTACATCAGACAGAATTGGTTGTTTATGTCTCAGAATTAGATATTTTTTCGTCTTTTGTTAGCAATATGATAAATGCAAAATTTTAGATTTTTCTGACCATTCATTTTTCAATTGTTGCAAAATTGGCAAAATTTAAATATTTGCACCATTTTAACGCGTATTGAAATATTTAAATATCTGTATCTTCAAAACTATTTAACGTATAGAGTTAAAATTTATAACATTGACTTAGAGTTTTTACCAACTTTAATATGATTTTAAGCAATTTTTTATGTTAAAACATACTTGTTTAAATATTTCAAAACCATTTTTTAATCTCTGAGAACCAAAATTTTCAATTTTTTGAAAGAAAAATATTTCAGTTGGAAAACTTTTTAAAACATACATACAAAATTTAATTACTACAAGTTTATTATTAAACAAGCAAAAAAATGCACTTCCTGGGCTACCTTAAAGCTTATGGTAAAACGTATATAGTGACATCAAATTCAAGTTAGCACANAAGCTTATGGTAAAACGTATATAGTGACATCAAATTCAAGTTAGCACAAATAGTTTCAAATAGTTTCGAACAGTTTCGAACAGTTTCGAACAGTTTCAAATCAGTCAATTTAACGTGCATTGCTGTAAACAAATATTTATTTCAATATGATCCCATCTTCAAATATGGTATACATGTTTCACAACGGTTTCTAAATATAATATATATTTTCAAAAAACTAAAATTTCGATTTCGAAATGTTAAAAAAATGTTTTAACACGAACAAATGACTCGTCATATTACAACTTATAAAAATTTAAAACAATGTCACATATTTTCACTCTACGTTAAATTGTTATGAAGATACAGACATTTAAAGATTTCAAAACGCGTCAGAAATGGCGCAATTATTAATTGTGATAATCAATTATACATCAATTCTCACGTGATAACTCATCTACCTGTATAGTCGTTGACTCTTTGTTGTGTTAATTGATTATCGCTGAAGACAACTCAGTAGTTTCATGACTTAAACCATCAAATGGTTTATTGAATTCAATATGTTTTACAAGCTCTAATGTATGAAACCTACAGACTAATTAATCTATCTGATTCTCAACTACTACTAATTACGGATTGTTAATTAATTGTAGATACTGTGAGTTAAAAGAATAGATAGTTTTTCACGGACTTTGCAATATTAATTTTAAATGAATTTTTGTTCAGTTGCCAATGTACGTTGTCAGTCCAGAATACTCATTGGGTGCAGTCTGATTTCTCTCTTAGAGTGGGACAATCAGTTATTGACCTAAGCAGATTGATGTTCAAGAGTAACACAAGCTTTGGGTGGACGTTTGGCTCAACCTATCATAACGTAATCACGTCAGTGTCTCCATTCAGAAGGACACAAAGCTTTGAAGGACGAACAATCAATACGTAGTCCGATTCTTTCTATTGGCAACCCACGAAGGGGTATTTCTGTCGGTCATAGCTTTGTTGAGTGCATTTGAGTTGGAATCGCGGCAACCGGAGATAAGGTTAGAGAAAAAGGGATGCTACGCAACTCCTCTCCTTCGCAATTCCTTCGCCCGAACCTTGTAAGGTGACCTCATGGCAGCGTTGCATAAAAAATAAGTCAATAAAGAAGTTAAATTCCTACAAGTTCAGTATTTTATACAAACTACCATTTTGTCCGCAAATACACAATGTTGATTCAGTATTTCTGAAGTAAACGCAAGGAACCATTCTAAGGTTAATACGAGCACAATTTGGAAAAAAAGATGATACTTCTCACTGCTGCTCTACAGCTCTTTAAGATCGGATGTTTTATTTCTAAATGTCGGGGGTGGATTGTTCTCAACTGAGTTGTATGCGGGTGGTTCTCCGGTTGCAGAAGAGGAAATATCCGAAAACTTCCCAGAAACTTTCAAATTTGCTTTTACATGTGAACATGAAATTGAATTTCAGTTACCAATAGTATTGCTTACACGCTTATATGCAATTCCATAACGGCTCATTTCTTACCCTCGTAGGCGTAAAATGTTAAGATTTTCCACATTTCGAGGTCAATTTGTTTGATCGTTTTCAATACTATTCCTTAAAAAAGCAATTAAAAAATGATAACTTTTACGTTTTATGAAATACTTTTGAATAATATTTTGCTATTTAAATAAGTTTTTCTCACATATGTTGTAGCATCGAAAATGTCGTACATCTTGTGTGAACCTTCCTTAAATCCAGCTTTTTTACTAATATGGTAAGAATGTGTAAAACGGATTCTTAAGCGCCCACAGTAGATGTGACACTAGGTTACGCTGTAGTCTCTGGCTTTTCAGAGTATCAGGCCCGGACGGTAACAGTA
>NNCF01128081.1:188024-215035 GCA_002313205.1 Laupala kohalensis | reverse complement strand
GGGCGCCAAGTGCAGAGTGACCCCACGCCCGCCCCACCCGATCCCGCTCCGGCCCGCGCTGATTGGCCTCCACGCTCGCCCAATCAAGATGATGCCCCCCAACCGAACCTATATAACCGACACGTGACTCTTCGACCTCGCAGAGTACGACAGCGACTTAGGTCTGTACGACTCTGACATTGCCCTGAAGAAGGACACAGCATGATGGCTGAAACGTTGGTAGTTATATCTACTAAGATGCGGTTTGTCCCGGACAGACAAGTTCATACTGACCCTGGTCGCGGAAGCCTACGTTTATACGTTTATAATATCAATCTAACTAAAAGACAGTATGCATTGTTCGTGCCAGTAACTTACAGCCATCTGCGAAATAGACCTGCAAACTGATTCATGATGGAGGATAATGCGCATTCAATCGCCATTATTTTGAATTAGTTCGAAGGTCTTGATTGTAGATGGCTGTGGTTTACTCCAACACAACGTCACGTGACGCTGATTGACCTATCGGGAATTTTCAATCAAACGATTAAATGCTTTACATTTCGTGAATGTCTGTTGCTCAATTCAGGCAATCGAATGAGAGAACACGCGAAAGTCGTAAATGATACGTGACACGCAGGATCACGAAACATAGAGGGAGAGATGTGACAATGGGGTTAGACATCGAGTGACGGAGGAAATTGATGAATTAGAGAAGGCTCAGGGAATGAAATAACGGAAGGGTGAGGATCAATACATTAATTTGTCCTCCATAGAACAAAACAATCAGGGGAGCAAAATGATTAGAGACGGTCAGAATATGGGAAACACAGAGAGGGAGGTCGGAAGAGCCACATGACTGGGATGGTGGTGGCAATTGGACGTTCCCACCTTCATTAACCTTTCGACTGCACAACAGACAGTTACGGAGATGGGGCAGAAGGTCATTCGCGAGCAGGTTGGTCGGTCGCGAGCCTTTCGATCGAATGCTGTGGGTAAAGCTCTCTTGTGTGGAACAAATAAAAGGAAACTAGCACATGTGTCTCGCGGCGTGTCAGCTGGAGGGGAACGGAGGAGGCTGGAGCGTGGGGGCGTTTGACGTTTTGCTCTTTGAAGGACAATCGCCTGTGGATGACGCACACCGCAGGAAACAAACACTAAAAGGGCGAGGGAGTTATCCGAATGCGCACGTCGTATTGGGAAGTTATCCTCACACTTTGTATGATCTACATTCACGACCACCGTCGCTGAAGATGCATCTTGGGTTGTCCTTCACTTTAAGGCTTCCAAAATTTTCTCTTGCGTACATTACTACAGAAAAATATACTTGTAAAGGGGGATCACTGGTGACCAATAAGTGTAAGAACACAGTCGCGTTCTAGCAATTGTTATCAAGAGATCAAACAAATTACAGACTTAGAAAAAGTCTGAAGATGTGAAATTATTCAAATGGGAAAGATAGATGGAAATGCGATTTTTACGGGTCACGTACTCGTACATGGAAAATGTAATAATTAGAATCGAGACACACAGCTGCCGAAACAAAAACTAATAACACTTATTTTGAATTGAAAAGAATTGGAATATTAACATAATAATTTGAAGGTCTTGAATTTGAATGATGAAAATAAACAAATAGGAGAAGACTAAGTTCAGATTCAAAATTCTCCATAACTTTTCTCCTGTAATGATATGAAGAAGCTAAATGTTCTCTCTTTGCTTAACTAGTTATCCCTTCAGGCTTTCCGGTTTAATTCCGGCTTTCTCATCACGTTGGTGTTATCTCGTACTTTATGGACGGTTTGAGTACCAAAAATGCTACAAAGAAACACAAGTACAATTTCACACACTGTGAATTGTAAATGATCAGTTGCGTCCTGTGTTTAGTTTTCTTACTTCTTCGGTCCATGATACTGCAGCACCCGAGAACACATTTAATATTGTTAATAATGACAATCAATGAAATATATATTTTTATTAACATATTTAAAATTGTAAGTATATTTATTTTATTTTCTATAAAATATGGCAATTCGTAAATAGATTTTTAAAACATATCGGAAAAATTCCCTTAAAAAAGTCATTAGAAGGTCGAAATGTTTCCTCAATAGATTCATTAAATAATGCAAATTAATTTCAGAATATAAGATGAGATTTTGCCCAAATTTTCAAAACGATAAATTTTCAGGATCAGTGTTACGTTTTTCAGAAAAAATGCGGATGTTGCCGAGTGAAAATCTGAACCAGAAATAAACACTTTTGACAGTAGAAAATAGTCAGCTTGAAATGTAAAAATCTCCCTGAGATTAGTGAAAAAAGTATAAATAGTAAAAACAGTGATAAAATATTATTTAGGTAATTAAATATTATATCCTGTTTAGTTCCAGTCAACTTGTGAAGTCAGTCTTGTCTTACACAAAAGAACTGTTCCCATCCTGGCCCGGGTTTTGCTCCGGTTTTCTTTCGAGTAGAGGCGGATTTCTTATACAGGTTCTCTAGGCTTTGTCTAGGGGCGTGTTTATTGTATCAATAAATCGTGAATTTAGTGTTTTTTCAACTCTTATGGTTTGTAAACTCTATACTCAGAATAATCTATAGTTCGATAATAATTTGTACACGTAAAATAATTTTTTTGTGTTAAATTACAAATATATTGACATTCTATTAGTATTATAACTCGTTGCTAACTTTTAATCTTATCTAGGAATTTATGCTTAAATTTTTGGATCCACCTCTGGCTTAGGGCCCTTGATCTGAATTGATGGGATGGTCCCTTGCTTGCTTCCGGAGAGTAAATTAGTTTATTGTCCTCAACGTGTTCATACGCAGTTTGTACTGCTTTTTTGACAATAAATTTATATATTTGTCTTCAATAGTAGGTGAAACTTACTCTCACCCATTTCTCTCAATTTCCTCTAAAAAGTAGAAAAATTATCTAGAAATGTTAGGATTGACTTCTTATTTTAAGATGTCCTTCAAAGGGGGAGGATTCGTCCAAGAATTGATGCGCATGCTCTTTCAGAGTTAGAGAAGGTCCCGATCTGATACAAGCATTATTCGCGGTGGTGGACGAAATGGAGTACATTCGTTTCTCCTGCCTTTCATTCCACCACAACATTCACTCATCTTCATTTACCCTAGGCAAGCACAATAGATCACTGGTCGCAATGCATTGGGCATACATGACCCTCCCTAACTAAACCGAGACTAGAGGAAGACGTGTGACTCAAAGCGATTGGTGAACGAAGATAGCTTTCAAATATTTCGCAAATTGATGTGCTGTTTGTTGATGCAAAAACGAGAGGAATTAAATTGGCATTTATCTTTACTTGTGTCGTGTGTATTAGTTTGAATAATTTATCCGTTTTGTACTACATAAATCACTAGAAGGGTTACATCAAATCAAGAAATATGTATACAATAAAAAGTAGATCGTATATGTTATTAATATGTTGCAAACAAATATTTAAAATAAACAATTTCAATTTCTATATTGCAAATAGTATATTAATCATATTGGAACTAAAAACAACAACTAATACTTATTCCATCATAACGAAATGATGAAATTAATAATTCATATTCAAATTTACAGGTGTGAAGTGTTGTCTGACCCATTCTATACGGCCGAAGATAATTATGATCACATACCACAATATCTTTATTTAATAGAGGGGATACAAATTTAATACCACTTTTTGTTTAGTTTAAACTAGGAGGTTTCCTCTCATTACCGTCATAAAGATCTGTGAATATTGAAATTCTGACTTCCAACACACTAAAACTTTATGGAAGATATATTCGCTAAAATATCTTTACGTGGGATCAGCATGTAAACACACATTGCAACAACATTCATCTATCCAACACAGAGTGTAAGAGAAAGTGTACCACAAAATTTTTTGATAATCGTTAAAAGACTTTCACTTCTGTATAATTAGTATATTTTTTCTGATAAAATTTAAGTCTTAAAAGAAAAAAACAATCTATTATTACAACTCAATTTATTTTCTCTCATAGAGAACATGTGAAAACTGGATCGTAGAATTCATGGAAACTACGGAAATGGAATCCACTTGAACGCTCAAACGTCCGTTAATTCAGATAAAACAGCTAAGTAGTCTCTAAAAGATATACGTTATGAGTCCATAGAAAACAAAATAATGTAATAAAAGAAACCGAAAGTAATCTAGAAACATGCGTAAAAGAAAGCAATACTGGAATACTTATTAAAGGGTAAGGGTTCAAACTTAAATCGTCAATCATAGAAATAGAAAAGCGCATTCTAACAGAAGCAGCGGAGCGAGAGAGCGGAGGCGAGGGCCTTCTGCAAGCCAAGGGTGGCCGTGGTGGCGGCAGTGATGAGGCAAATTAAACACGGCAACTCGTACGCGAGGTTGGGAAACTACCTCAACTAATTTCTCGCCAGCCAGCCGTCTCTAACCTCGGCGACCATGGAGGCGTGCCAGTCTGCCTTCCTCTTTCCCTCCCGAACTCCAGTCCGCTCGAACAAACATCCGAGGAAAACCTGGTTAGCACTCGCAAAAAGGGCAGATCCCGACCGGTAAAGACTCGCATGTGCGAAGTTGTCGCTACGGAAATGTCCTAAAAATACAAAGAACACTATTGGGGTGTGCACTGTTCAACTTACGTATCACAACATTTTCAAAAAGAAAGTTTTCTTTGATTTTTTGGAATTGACCACATTGAGGACAAAATTCGTTCACACCAATTTTCTTTGTTCAGCCAAGCGTTTAAGAGAATCAGCATGTCGTCAACATAATATGTGGATTTTGACACGACAAAAAAATTATTTCAATTCAGTACTACGATCAATAATTCGTTTT
Organism: Laupala kohalensis; assembly: GCA_002313205.1. Classification (NCBI taxonomy): domain Eukaryota; kingdom Metazoa; phylum Arthropoda; class Insecta; order Orthoptera; family Trigonidiidae; genus Laupala; species Laupala kohalensis. The sequence goes on along the minus strand of NNCF01128081.1, from coordinate 210,209 downwards.
AGCTATTTTTTCGAAAGGAATAAATATTCGCGGGACCACGGAACCGCGAAGTGATTCTTTCAAGTATGACTAAAGAAGGGGAAGGGGTGACCCTTCGCCAAGCGTGCGTCTGGGAACTGCGTAAGAGCTGTCCGGTTTATGGTTTACGTATAAATTTAAAAAGTTAGTAGCGATAACGACGAGTGGGAAGACCTTCTGGCCCACTGAAGGGTATTTTGTGTAGATTTGGTGACCTCAGTTTTTGAGAATAAACCTTCATTCAAAAATACTACATCACGGGACGAGACATCACGAGATTAGAGGACGATCAGAGATAGGCTGATTGAGGCGACAACGTCAAAGGACTATCACCAATCGTGAGAGATCACGTGAAATAAACTTTTGGATATTATTGGATAAAAAGTTCGTGCCGTAAGCGATGGGCGGAGTCAAACTGATTTTACAAAGTAGGAGAAGAGGGGATAAAGATATTTAAGTGCACACTCGTACGCTTATATAGTAGATCAGATCATATCAGATGATAACTGAGATATATCAGAGTTGGAGAGACACTCGGAGTACTTTTACTATGACAATGACCTTGGTAATTACGATAATTATCGACATTTCTCGTTAGAGGCGAACGCCCTCTTAGAACGCGAGGAGAGAAATTGATCGACTTTCATCGAGTTTGTTTGTTTTTTAAAGTCGATCCTCGACTGTTATAATTTCGGCATCTGATAATAATTATCAGTGATGCTTAAATTCATCGCGAAGTGCAACCTCCGGACTCTCGTGTCCATGATCGATTAAGTAATCGAAACAACCGAGACGATATCAACACCGGTGAACGTGGAGTGGAATATAGCTGGAGTCTACAAGGCCTTATGGGAGATGCTGGCTGCAGTGCACCTGATTGCGGATGTAGGCGTAATTAAACACGCCAATGAGACGATTCCATAAGACGTCTTGCCTTCGCAGCCCCGCCTCTGCAACTTTTTCTTCTGATGACATCTGGCATCAATTCGCCAATACCGAAGTAATCATTTTTGATGAGCCAATGACGACTCTACATTTTCAAAACAGTGTGTGATATGATTAGCGACTTGTTTCTAATTGTATTGTGGAAAACAATTGGTAAATGATACTGTGCTGCTATCCGATTGGACGAAATTAATTATTCATAAACTGTTATGTTGTCAAATGAACCTTCAGCTCGTACAAAGTGTTTAAACGGACAAGTTCCAGTGTTGTATATCAAAGAATAACCAATTGTGTACACTAAGTGCTAGTTTACGATTTATAATGTTAGTGAACAATTGTATGTTGTATTCTTATTTTTGGGGAAATGTTATAAGGAGAGCATTTGTAGCCATAACAATTATGCATTTGTTTTGTTGTAATTATATTATTTTTATAAACAATATGTTTTTCTTCGAGAAGGATTAATGTTTGTTTCACGCTAATGAATCGGCCGAACCCATTTCCCTATCTTTAAATTTAAGCTCTATGACAGCTAGGCATTAGTCATTACTATGCCGAGTGGGCCAGGTAAGTGAGCGTTAGATATCTCCTTCATTTGTTTATATTTCTTTTAAAATTCAAGTTTATTATAAAATGGTGTCCTAATTTTCGGCCTCTCAAATTCAATTCCATTACAATTAGCGTTCCAACTTGGAGCCACCCACCTCAATCATTTTAAATATATTTCAATTGGCGCCTCAACGTGGTGCCACTCTTTTCAGTAATTTTATTTTATTACGGTACAGATCTGCTGTTTTCAATCATATAGTTTGTAATTAGAATAAATAATCCTGGACTACTGTTGAGTACTACGTTATAAAGAAATTATTTGTTTTTGAAATGTGACTATCTCGATTAGGTTGACACTAATCTTTATCACGAAATTTCCTGTTTTTACTTTAATCGAATAAAATCACTGAAGGACATGGCTGCAACTTTGTAAATGAAAATGAGGCGGATCTACGAGTGCGTAAAATGTCAAATGAGAGAAAGCTGTTTGATGTATATGGCGTGTGTCATTCGGTATGGTTGCGAGCTGTCAGAGATGCATAAGAGACCTTAATGACATGTTCGTGCGTTACTATACTGGTAACAAGTGATATCATCATGGAAATTCAATTATGGGCCCAATCCTTTAGCATCCAAAAGGAACTAGATGTAAAATTTATTGTTTTTATTCAAGTAATTCACTGATAAACTCAATATTATGTGAATAACTTGAGAGTAAAAAAGTTAAATTTGGAGACTACAATCAAAATGCAGCTAAAAAGTGTAATTTGATAGAAAAAAAAGTATCAAATGCAAAACATCTGCTGAATCTCTCTCATGTACATTTTGACCGTTTCTAGTTATAAAATATTTTTTTATACAGAAAGTATTGAAATAAAAGCATTTTTTCATAAGCTTCCCAATGTTTTTTATGGAATACTCAAATATTTTTCGTTTCTTTTAGAAACATAGCATTCGTACTAACCTTTCATTTTTAACCCTAAATACTTCAAAAATATATAAAGTTCATCTCTTGGCGACCAATAAAAGTTTGAATCCAAAGCACCATTTAAATCAATTAAAATTCTGCAGTCCAAGAAAAATTCGCGTTAGAGCAGGAAAGAAATATAGTGGATTTATTATTTTTGCTTCGTAAATTGGCTTGTTAGAGTAAGAAAATGGTAAGTCAGTTGACATCTATTGTACTCCCACAGCGTTTGAAAGGCAATTGCTCAGAATGCTGCTGAATACTTAAACGATAATGTGTATTTGACGTGACAATATACACTGCTTTGTGAATGTGCGCGTATCAGTCAGATATTGGGAGAAAGAACAGCTGTGAATGATTACATTGTATTTCGACTTTTATTTTCTAGTGGCTGTCAGATCCCCGGTATTTGTGTCGATTCTAATGTACAAGTGCTTTGGACTCCCATTCCACCATTTGTTGGTTGATGGAGTTCTTCCAGAATATTCCGGTCGCTGAAGAGCAAAATTCACCTACTTACTTGACCCAGTAAATTTATAAATATAATACTTAATACATTTATCGATAATAATATTAGTATAAATCTATTTTATTAACACATTTATTGAAAATACATTCATTAACATTGTTTCACATATTTAATATTCATACATTATATAATTACTTTTTCATGTAATAATTTTTCTCCCAACATTTTTTTACTCTTAATAATTTTTGAGTAATCATTATTCCAAGCTCCGTAAACCGTATAAACATAACTGATAATTCCGCGGACATCGTTGATTTAACCCTCACCATGGACACCATATACTATAGCAATCTAATAAATTGAAAACTTATGGATGCGATTACCTTTCTCTTAAGAGCTCTAGATTAACATTTCTGTGGATAAAACTACAATCGCGATAAAGCGAAACGTCATTAGATTGTCGTAAGCTATGACATGAACGTCCTCTTTCTATAACGATGTTCAAAGGAATGGGCATTTTATTCGTTGCAGAGTGATAGTGTAGAGAGAGAAACCAAAATTTGTTGAAACATGTTTAAAAAGAAAATAACATTAAATCACGCATCAAATATTCATTACATAAAATATGACAATTATTTACTTACATTAAATTTGATAAAAGCTGTTCTAGTATTTTCTGCTGCATCGACATGTTTTCCCCCCGTCACATCCTACTATTATTCTATTCTATTTGCATTAATGGAAGAAGTCCGTCATCTAGTTTACTTCATTTGCCCCTTCTAAAGCACTATCCTGAAGTTGCGAAAGATCTGGAGCTACATAAGTGTGATCTGAAACGACATCAACACCTGAAATACCGACGTTATAAAGAGAGTAATATCGGTATTTTAGAGAGATTATTGTTATAGGGAAAATCGTTATAAAGTGAGACGACTGATTTCCAAATTTACTGAAATTTCTGACCAGAAAGTCGAATATATATACAAGAGCCCGAGCGTACCCTTGGAGAAGATTTACGCTGCTAACGGTTAAAGATTAAGAGACATAGTATTCGTGAAAAGGAAACGAGGCATTGAAATCAAATTATTTGAGTTTCTATCAATATCTTCAATTCTGCAGAATTTGGATGTTCATATACTGCATACAATAATTCGATTGCCTACTACAGTATGTTAATTCCTGTGAAATACTCTACAATTTTCATTAATAAGTAATTTTCTGGCAATCATCAAAATTGTAATAACAGTGGATTTTTTGTGAAAAAAATTGGACTCCATCTACCGTTACGCGCCTTTCTGTTTCAACGAACTGCCTACATTCACTTCAAAACAGAGTAATTTTACTTTTACACAAGTTTGACGATATTTGACAATATTTCTAGCAATCGTCAAAATTGTTTTAAATACAATTTGCTCATCTGTTGCAAAGAGATCGATTTGCTCCTGTTAGCAAAGGGCTCAAATGGTATGTCTTGTACTTAGAAAACATTAAGTGAATAAGTCCATAATTAGGTTGTAAATACGCTTCTATCTCTTTTCATTGAATCCGAATTTCGTTAAAATAATTTGCCTATTATCAAATAATTATTATAAGATATGACAACATCCCAAATTGTATTTACTGATAAACTATAAGTATTTATTGATGAACTAAATATCGTCATAAACTACATCGAATGTCGCACGACACCACGGGTTAACTGCGTCATTTAAATAGGAGTGACTTCTTTTCTTGCACTTAGTCACGACTTTCTGAAAACAGACGCGCCTCATGCGACATCCGAATGCAGAAGTTGAAGTTGCCGCATCAAGAGAACTCGGCGCGTATTCACAGCCAACAACCTCAACGTAAACGTGTCGCCGCACCCACGTCTTCCAGCAGCGATATACCGCTCCTGACACGGCATCCCCGCTTCCCGTCCGTCGACGGCAGCGAGGAGCAGCGGGGCTGTACCTTCCGCCCACGCGCCGGCCCATTCGCCTCACGTACCTCATTAGTAGCGCGAAGCTGCGCACTAGTCACGACACGGGGAGCAGTGGGGAGTTAGGAGGGACAGCGGCAGCAGGAGTCGGCGCTGCTCTCCCCGTCACACGTCACACGCCGCTCCGATCCCCCGCACTGGTACCCATTCTTCGGAGTCGCGAGTGCAGATGAAATTTGTCCATTTTTCTTGGGCGTCTTTCCTCGTGTTCCATCCTTCTGCGAGAAATTTATATATCGTCGTAAATTCCATACGAAGTTCATCTGGATGCTGAATAACAGAACAATTCTTGAAGTCGGCACAACGGAGCCAAAGACGTCGACAGGATAGTTGAGAGACGCCAAGGAAGAGGAGCAATCTTCGACTCGTCGGGGAGAGGCGAAGAGCAGAACATCTCACTTTGCGGCAGAGATGAAAAACGTTTTGTTTTGCACGGATTTGGCTTCCATAGTGGACTTACCATTTGTAGCTTATAAAGAACAATATATCTGTCTTTTTAATGGGTGCTACTCACATGTGGCCCCAGCGAAGCAAATATCCACCCCAGAACCACTATCTCTTTTCATCAGGATGGTATCTTCACAGTTTCCTGGACAACTCTGTGACATCGAATTTCCCACATCCCTATCCTTAAAATCTGAGAAAAATTAAGGGTTCAAGAGATGTTCTGACCAGAGCAAACCATCAATCCTCCGCCTGCTTCTCAGTTTCGGCTTTCCTACACAAATTCAGATATCGTGGATTATTCCTCTGCAGATTGGTCACCTCTCTGATTATATTTTCAGCACTCAGATCAGCCACTTCGTGTTATTTGATTTGGCCATTTCCAGTTCATATCTGTGCGAAAGCCCCATTTCTCCAACTTTGCCATCCAACCAGGAACCCAAATCCAAAATCAATCCGTGTCCAATAGTATTCATCCCATTTCTTTCACCAACCCTGCATTAAACCCTCTGTTTCTTCCCACTTTATGATGTACAAAAAATCTGCAGATGGTTTCTGCCCCTCAAATATCTCGCTTAGTTTCTAATGTGGAATAATTTGAGCACCATTGAGAGATATAACTTATATATGCTCCACTGTTTTTTCTCCCAATATAATGGTATGTATCCATCTCAAGCTAAGGGGCCAGTAAGTTGGATCTACGTTTTATGAGTGAATGAAAGACATTAAGGAAACTCGCGTTCGATTTTTTCTATTATTTATTCTCCTATGTTGAAAAATGTGAAAAGTGTGGCCTGTTGGAGGCAAAAACAATGCTCAAGATTCAAATAGAAAGCACCTACCCAGCATTATTTCTTTGGATAAGAACGATCTACCTCTCTCAATCCACAAAATTAATTGGGAAGAGAGATCTTTAAGTTGTTCTCTGTGATAAGAGTCTCTGGTTCCCTTTTCGATAACCTACATAATTAGTCACGCACCCATGCACAGACTCCCGTTGCGCCTATGAGACCCTATGAATTATATATAAATGAAAAAAAGGGCTTTATTTATTTGTAAACATTCTGGTGTTTTTTAACTCTCAGTAACGAATAAGGAAAAACTTTATTAAACACGACGTAATTACATTAAAATATCAAAAATGAGCCCTAAGGTAAGTGGTGATTTATGGATTGTTGTTTATTCATTTCGTGTTTCGAGGCTTGTATTTTGAGAGTACTCTCCGAGAGAAAACTGAAAAATAGCATTCCGTGGAAACTCGTAACCTGTTTTACAATCAATCGTGAAAAAGCAGATTCGTGAGTGACGTAGATATAAAATAAAGAATAAGATGTTTTTTCCTTGAAGTTTTTTATCTTCCTTTAAAAAACCTACTAAGGTTGGAGTTAAACTTTAAGTTTAAAATTCACAAACTGACTCAAGAGAATATCGTATTTACAAAAAATTACTTCCAAAAATAGAAACCAATACACACTCATAGATGATTTTACAGGTCTGCGGTAACAGTTCTACGTGAATAAAAATAGAAACATTTAAAATTTGATCTTTACAGCAAGATGCAAAAAATTGTTGACCAATTTAATTTTTCTGCATAAATATCAGATTTATTATGATCGTACCTTCATCTTACACAACACCTAAGTCCTATTTGGTAGCCGTATGAATTCATTAAATTCCATGAAGTCATACAATAAGATTCTTATGGCATGCGCATTGGGAGGGGAGGTCCACAAGGTACACTTTCAGGACCTGCACTATTTCCAATATGTCATCATTGCATGTAAAAAAGATTGTAGGGGAGACTTCCCCCCTCAGTCATTAAATAATCGATGAAGCTAAGTCGTATGACATAGGCGTGTGCTGCTGTTATATTTGCGTGAAACTGATTTTCCAACAAAAATTCGTTTTACAAGCTTGACAATTATTTGAGTTATTAGTTAGTTTGTTAGAATGTTTGGGTCAAATCTTGCAACTGAATTTTATACACGTTCCCCCCGCCCCCAACCGATTAAGCTGAAATTTGGCACATAAACATAAACCCCACGACAATGCAATATGTGTGACTGAAAAGCTTTCTTAATTTTTTTTAAAATTATGATGTTATTCAGAGATAACTCGCGGCGGATTTTTTCAGGGAAGTGTCCCCTGAAATACAATCCGCCTATTCATATAAATAACTTATCAGTACGATCGCTTTATCTTATCATTACGACAATCTTACCTTTACGATCTTATCATTACGACAATCTTATCTTTACGATCTTATCATTACATTTTTGTTATTTATATTAAAGGAGAGTTCGCTTTAAGAAAGATTTTTGACTGTTGTGAACATATGAACGGGCAAAATGGAATGTTACGACAAAAAATTCTAACACTGAAAAGTATAAAATAATAAATACCTTTTCAGAAACAGGCTTTTATTTACGCCATGTACTAAAACGAATTAAATAGGTTTAGGTTTGGATGCACAGCCAAATGCTAATACCTCCATAAATATTTCACGTTAGAAGATCCTAATAAAAATAAACGTACTATCTGTTTTCGCTTAAAATTATTTGATATGTTATGTTGAATTACTTGTTTTCAAAAGCTTGTCGTGAAGATTAAATTTGATTAAATACTCGATTAAATTTAAGATTTTAGCAATGTATTATTTTAAACTTTGTAATTGTTTTAGATGTCTTTCTTCATAGAATTATCTGCTGTCAAAAACATTTCAGGGATTAGTAATCGTTGAAAAAAGAAACGTAATCTAGATTCATTATTTACTTCTAGAACAAAAAACAGCATTTACTTGCACTTCGGACAACAGGAAACCGTCACAAGTTATTTGTTTATTGAATAAGACTCCCTAATAATATAAAATAAATTTTGATACTTTAAAATTTCGAGAATACTAGTGTAAACCAGAAATAAAAATGGTACCAATTACCTTCATTTTTAACCATTCTTGGACTTCGCACTTAATACTCTCACAAACGAATCCAGATTTTGGCAACTCGCGATTAGTCATAATATTCTGACACATTACAGTTGTAAATAAATCATGATTAGCTTGTCATTTAACGGAATTTTTATTTCTGCCTTAATTTTTCAATAAGCTAATTCATGATGACAGATCTCTGAAAACAAATAAAACAAAGTAACTACGAAAAAAGAGTGTGGCAGATTAATTCTGATTCATTTTTTGAGCGATTCAACTCGCTTACAATTATTATTCACGGAACGGTGTTGAAATGGGAGAAAATAAAATAAAATGAATTAAACCCTTCCGAACACCCGCCTTAATCTCCCCTGTAAGCGCGTTCTTGTGAGGATGCGGCTATACGCAAAGAATTCGTAGGAAAGTTGTCCGACATCGCCCACCCGCTACTCCACCACTCTTTACTCCTCAGACCGCTGGCGCCTCTGGCAGCAAGAGGGAGTTAAAATGTCAAGCTTTTTATGTCTCTCATAACGCAGTAACAATTAAACTTAATTTCTTCATAGGGAGCGTGTCAGACGCACGCCAGTTGTCGGTGTCGGCCACTGGGAGACGTTTCCGAGGCTTTCACTCCACAGCCGCAATGAAGGTTTCCGACAAGAATTAACTCGTCCATTTGGATTAATAACTTCCTTTTTGATTGTGAAAATATTCATACAGTAGATGGTGGTGTTTTGGTGTGTGCGTTACCTTGCTTTAGCTTAGGTTGTACTATTCATGCACAGGACATTCCAGCTGAGCGAGAGAAGATTTAAATGACGTTCACCTAAAATTTGATGGGGAGTTTAAATGAAGTCCTTAAAATAGCGATAAAATTCTAATATAAAACTGCACTTATCAAGAATTTTTGGTGTGTTCTTCACCATTTAAAATGTATTTTGAACAGCAAGAGTTTTCCCAGAGCGACCCACCCAGACGAGACATGTTGCACTTAATAGGATTCAAGTACGCGCTACACACAAAGATTCTCCTTCCCTCTGATTGGCAAAAATTGTTCTACTATTGGTGCCTACGGAATAAAAATCTCGTTCCTTTATGTCTTCTTCCCCATGTAATGGTAGCTCTGCCGTCATTTAATTATGAGCTGAAACTACTATATATGGTTCTAAGCCTTCTCGAGCTATCTGTTTCTTCTTCCGTCATAATTTCTCGTAAAATATTTATTGACATAGAATAAAATACTTTTATAATGTTTTTCTCCAAGAACAAATTGCACATGAGTATAAGTAATATTTTATAACATTACTGTATGTGTGAATTACAAATGGATACAATGAGTAAAATTTACGATATGTATTTAAAACAAAATGGGACACTTTTCTTTGACAATTCTCCTTAAATTGTTCTGAGCAGGCAAAATTAATCAATGTGGACCGAAGCACTTAATAAATAAGACATAATTGGTACAAAACAACGAAAAAGGATTTATTGCTCAGTGAAATATTAAGTTAAAAATAAGTATACAAAAAGTGAAAAGGTTTATTTACTATAACATTGACATCACAGAAAATAAGTTGTATGCGATAAAATAATATGTCCCGAAAGGTAAACTGTCCACCTTAAGTTTAATTTTCAGAGAGTAGGCTCATCAAATCTATGTAGATTCTGAAGAACAACGCGAAAGCATAATTTATATTCTTTAAAATAAAATATTAAAATAAAATAATTTCAAGAACTGGAATTCAACACTTATTCCTCAGTTAACGCTTTAGAAAGAGAGACAAATAAATATATTATTTTCGTAATTTTGAGAAAAAACTTCTAAAACTTATTTATAAACTGTAATCGTAGTTTTACTTTGTGGCGTCAAAATACAAAAACAAAAAACGATTAGAGATCTTACTCTGGCTTGGGTAAGCTACGTACAAACGCTATGCCAAAATTCGATGCCACTTGTCTTGAAAGTCTACTCGTGGCACTGGAGTACCTTCAAAACTATTTAATAAAAACGAAACAATCTATTGATTTTTATTTGATTAGTTTACTAATCCTTCTAATGACGTGAATTTTTTGAAGTTCGTGCGTAGTGTGAGTGCAAAGTGTGTACCGCGTTGCATACTCTAATCGTTTCTTTTTTTACTGTGTGACGCCAAATGAATCGTGATGAAAATTTTAAACACATTTTCTGGGTTAAGGGATATGTACGCAAAATATTTCACGACTGATATTGTTCTACATTTTAAAATATTTTTTAACGTCTCTTATAAATATTTTTTCTGAATTTTTCCAGAGGAATCCTCAGAGACAATATGTCTGAAAAGAATTTTTCTCAAAAAGTACATTAAATATCTATTTTCTGTACGTTTTAAAAAATGTACCCGATATAAGAAAGAGAAAAAGAATTACCAAAACACGTTTCTTTCGGTGCATCTCAACCTCATGAGCGTATACAACGCTCAGATTTTACTTTCAGTCATATTTTTTGTACTAGTCTTACGTTAGTCATATGAAAAATAGAATTTGAGTAGGGCGACTGTCCATGTAAATCCGAAATGAACATATGCTTCTCTGTTGGAGAGGATCGTATTCCCCAGGAGCCACAGCATTGCTGAGTTTGTGCTATGGGTTTCTTTTCATCAAAGAGGTTTGATTTTCCAACCAAATATTGCAGATCTTGCCCATCAATCGGTGCTCTTACCTTAATAAGAGCCAGTGTCGGTGTCAAATCTTGAATCGTACTATGGACCTCACGTTTATACTTTTTCCCGTCGTTCACTTTCAGGGCAATCGTGACAAGGAGTCCACGGTGGCAGTTTTCAGCAAAAATCCTCCAATGAAGGAAGCACTTGAAGCATTGAGTGACTGCCGTGGCGTGTATTGCACCACGAGGACCTAAACGCCCCTTTCCACCCCTCCCAGAGATTAGACACGTTTCGCGGAAGGAGGGGAGAAAAGAGAAAGATGTTACTTGCCTTGTTATCCCACGACGCCATGTCAGCGAAACTGACTTCTCCTCTCCTACCCTATTCTCCCGGTCCTCTCCACCCCATTTTCCCTCTCTTCCCTTCTCTGCCCTTACCAACCCTCCACCCCATTTTCCCTCCCTTACCAACCCTCCAGCGTTTCATGACACCCAATAGTACAGTCGCCTTACGAAAGCAGGCTTCAGAGTTGTCTCAAATTCTTTTGAGGGGCTTTTCCTCGCCCTCCTTCACCAAATCCCTGTCGGCGTTAGTTTGAACGGAACTATACACCATCTACCTTTTTCCCTTCTTCAAAACAGCCCGAACTGCAGAGGATGAGGAGAAGATGAAGAAAACCAAATTCCCCATTAACCGCTCACTTCTTTCACTCCTTCCCCGTTTCATTATAAGAAGCTCGTTCCGGACGCATTGATTGGGGTCATCTTCATTAGCATGCCCCTAGGCCGCAAGGGTTCGTTGTTGTGGAAGGGTGAGAACAGCGGGATGGAGGGTGAACTCACTACGATATTGGAGTTTGATGCGCAACTGACAGCAACATGCTTTACTTCAGTTTGCCCGACCTGTATGTCATCGAATTGCCCGCTAATTATTTTTTTAATTAATTTCAAATATAATTGGTAGATTGGGTAATTCACCGATGTTGACAAAAAATATTATCAGCGCACACGAAACAAAACTACCTACCAATGTTTTCGAAACCAACACAGAATTTAAAAAAAGAAATATTTCGAAGGTTTTACGGGGTTTTAAATAAACAATAAATTAACTGGAAACATCCATGCATTAAGCTGGGGGGGGGGGTTACCGGATATATTGAATAATAGGATTTCCAGATAATTTTTCAACTTTGACAAACATATGCGCTCTTTCAGTGCTCACGAACCAGGGTCTATGTACAATGAAGTGTAAACATCGTGCAATTACCCCTGGATTTGTTAGGACGAAGAAAACTAAAGGTTAAAACCTCGTTACAGTTGGAGGGTGGCATTGGAGATCGGCCATGGCTTCAAATCTGAACGTAGGATTATATTCGGGAGATATTGCTAGCATTCCAATGTCACGTCTCCAAAAAGGTCTCGCGCACTCCGGGTCTCTAAATCTCTGGTGTAAAGTTCAACAGTTACTGTTGGCACAGAAATTTTTTATCCCATGTTTAGTGATCACAAGAAAATAAACTGTGAAACACATTGAGATACACTGGCCTGAAAAGAATTTTCCTTGTTTTGTTCATGATTTTTTAAAATTTGGTTATAATCTACTGTGCACAATTTTCAACATATTTGAACTTCCAGTGAAAATCATCTTTGAAAAATTTCATTTCAAGAACCGGTCGTGAAACTGAGACCAAACTTTTTTTTATAACGTAATAGAAAATCTTATCTTAAAACGAAAAATGTTCTCATCAAAATTTCTCTACTTACTTTTCCCGGGATTGGGAGATCACAAAATTTCTATTTTTTAATGGGTTTCGTATATACTTCTGCGTCTATTCGCTCTCGTCGACCTCGCTTTCAATAGTGTCATTTCATTCCAGTTACCCACGCCAACAGCTCATTGTGTTTTATAATTTATTTATTTTTTGCAAATCGAAGTAAGGTTCTCTAATCAAACAATAAGTATATATAAAATAACACATTAATTTACAAGTTGACAAATGTAGATAGTTATTTTTCTGAATTAACTGATTAATACGAAAGCAAACGGGAAATATTGTGACCTGCCAGACTTGACAAAATGTTATTGTCCCATTACGCGAAAATAATAAATTTATTTTTTTCCGGTTTAAAATAAAACACTCCAATTTGCGAAAAAACACTCGATCGCATCGTCTTAGTATTTAGTTGCAATATCACCATGGGTTCCGAAAGCAAACAAATTGTAGAATTTGTATCTGACCCGTAAACAGTGTCTACATATATTTTGATCTCAATAAAATATGCTACTCTTTTTAAAAATTGAACTCCCCCATCACGTAACGCTGAATTAAACTAGGGAAATAATTACACGATATGTTTGTAGGTGACTCGCAGCTTATTTTCTAATGACCCGTCGACTGGATTGCACATAATTTCTGTGCAGACAGTAATTAGTAGACCTTTGTAATTTCTCACCTTCACAGCCTCTAACCAAGGAGAAAGCAACCTACACAGGAATTTCGAAATAACATATTGAGCACCGTTTTTGTTAAGTGCTCTCGAGAAAACAGCCTCACAGAACAAGTATCCAGAATTTTTGAACGTTTAGGGACTCAAAATGAAAATCTCTTAAAATCTCTTAAAATCTCTAAAATGCATTTTTCCTTCTAAAATGTTGTGTTTAAAGAAGAAGTGTAATAAAAAAAGACAATACTGGGAGAGCTGCTGTTATACGAAATTCGAGCCAAATGAATATTTTTTTGTGAAAATATTTTTCCAACTCTTTTCTAGTTTCGACGCACTATATTTATTTTCACAGATTCATTACAAAATTATGGTCGGAAGGAACTACAGAAATTTTTCCTTCCCACTTTCACTTTGAAAGCTCAATTTGTTTTTTCCTTTTGAGAGAATAAAAATATACTCTATGTTCGTCCTCCCCTGTTCCCTACATATCTTCGTATATTACGGTAATATCGCAATTCAACGAATTTCTCTTGAATGAGTATCATCTTCACTTAAAAATCTTTTGAGTGTTAAATGGGCATTTTCGCCGAAAATTCCCATCCGACTCTAGGTATATTTTTTTCCTTCGTTGACATGTCCTTATTGGCGTTTTGAATGGACTGTTGAGTATTGACATAAAAGACTATAATGGAGTTTGTAAATCGTGCAAGATACGTCACATAGCACAGCCATGGAAAAACACTAACTTATTCAAGGGATCAAGAGACATGAAAGTCATGAGATCAGCTTAATGACTTTCATGAAATATCCAGGATTATCTTCTTGAGTTTGTTTTCAACGTATCCGGAATCAGAAGTCTATCCAATCGTCATGAATCCGCTGTCTCCTCAGCAAGCTGCGCTCCTCCTATTCTATCAACCCCTTCATCGACATCATCGTGTTTCCTTTACGCGGCACGCGCGAGGACGGGTAGCCCTGAGGGTGGAGACACATCTCACGACTGCAGTGTATCGGGTTACGCGTCCCAGGCATGGCCCGACATCACTCGGGAGACCAAGCACCGAATTTCCAAGTGTGAGAGGACAAGATTGCGATCTGACTGTTTGTTATAGACCTCTCACTTTGAACTGATGTAGAAGGCACAAAAAAATAATTAACACCATAAAATTTGTCATGCTCTTGTGCATCTACTTAAAGAAAAAATTGTTCTAAAAATGAAAAATACATTTATAATAGCAGAAGTATTAAAAAAACGCGAAATTATCACAGCTTTCCTCGATACGTCGACTTTACTAATTTTTATACAATAACTAACGACCAGACTGTAATTCGCCGCTAAGGCACAGCTGGTCGCCAGATGAAAACATAGTTCAGTTTATCACTTATTTGTGGTTACTTATTAAGTTTTAAACGTTTAAATTCATTGATCGTGTGATCACGGCATTTTCCTGAAAGCGACAGTATAAATTTTATTGCTTAAAAACGTGCCTGATCGTTTTTAGCAATGTTTTCGAAAAATGTTAATAACTCGTTATATTTTGCATAAAGAAGCTTGAAACTTTTAAATGTTGTCTCAAACATAATAGTAATAATTTTCTGAATAATAATTATTTTTGACATTTTTAGTTTATTGTACAAAAATTAGTAGTCGACGTATCGGGAAAAGCTGTGATAATTTCGCGTTTAAAAAAAAATACTTCTGCTATTATAAAAGTATTTTTCATTTTTAGAGCAATTTTTTCTTTAAGTAGATGCACAAGAGCATGACAAATTTTATGGTGTTAATTATTTTTTCTATGATTTTTTCTGCCTTCTACATCAGTGCAAATTGAGGGGTCTATAATAAAAAAATCCGATAGTAGGAGCGGATTCCATGAATTGGTTTGTAGGCTTGGGACAGTGAAGCCCTGCGGGGAAAGCGTTTCTCGTTAATGCACATCACAATCTTGTTGAGATTTAATTGCATCGAACGAAGGAAAAGGAATACAGTGAAATAACACTTAACGCATTGGAGTCAATGTCCAAGTGTTAATCAGTCCAAGTGACACGTGCAAGTCACATTAACCCTACGGCCAAATTCCGAAAGTCACTCAAGCAACCCTTAGGGTGCTTTTATATCGTCCGGGAGCCAAGACATCTTGTATATCATCCATTCGCTCCGTAATATTCGAGCAGCCAGTAATTAATGAGTGTTGTACACTGAACCACTCAGTAAAAATCCACATGCACCGACGCCATAATAAAAGCATAATTGAACAAAGAGTACTACTGTTCATTGCGCAGTGTTGAAAATAGTGTCTCCGTAACTCATGTTTTATTTAAGTATGTAATAAAGTCCATTTTGCTCATGAGCATGAGACGAGTGTCACCTACGTCATCGCCATAGCGAATTGTTTACAAAACGGAAGTAGGCGTAATTCGCGATCCTGCGCGGAGTAGTGTGAAAAATAAAACAGGGAATGTAGTCCAGCTTAAAATAATACGCAATTTTCCCCACAAGGTTAATTTTGCTCGATGAAACTTCTATATTTATTCTACTGAACAACCAAAACCAAAATGTTAATTTGGAAGTTTTATTTCTTATTCTTGTCCATAAATTAAAAAATAGTGACCAATTATTTTCACTGACTCCATTCCGTATATGTCCACGAACAGCAGTGGATATAACGTCTTCGCCTCCGCCATGTCGCTGAGTGGTAGAGCGTGGGTTCAATCCATGTTCGGCAGAACTAGGTAAGGTTTTCAGCAGGGTTTCCCTCACCTACCAGAAACAGTAACACACTTTATTTATATCGCACACGATATGTTTTATGAGACGATGTATCACCCTATTTTCAGAGACGACGATAAACACGACTAGATAGATCTTAACTGATGTTTCTAAGATGGAGAACTATTAAGGAAACAGTTTATCACCTCAAAAGCCAGAAAGTCTAGCGAAGCATTTTTTTAAAGAAATTGTTAAACGAATCGCAAAATTTCGAAATTTTTTGAAAGGTTTATTTTATTATTGTTTGTCCAAGTCACAAAACAAGCTAACTCTCAAAAAAGGACTCCCACTGACAGAACCCCTCCCCCCTTCCTTCTCTGGGCCTGAGGCCACTTTGCAGCGAAAAGCGAAGTACGCGGCTTATCGCTTCAGCGGCGTTTTCCTCCACTACACGTCGTGATAAGAGGGGCTGACAGTGATTAAGACCCACCGTTTTTTCCTATGTTGCGTTTATCACACCCGTCTCTTCAGAGTGTGTTCAATGCTGCTTCGTCAAGGGAAAGGGGGGGGGGAGAAACAAGACTAACGGGAGAAAGTATGCGGACATGGAAGAATTGAAAACTGAACATTCTGTTACATCTTAAAGGCAAGTCCGGCACATTATCGCCACACCCTTCTATCAACCCAAATACAAATTTTACATATATTTAGTAGATATGTAAAAGATCTAGACTTCTTGTAAAACAGTATTCAAAATTCCTGATCTCAAGTTAGTAAATAAGACATTTATGGGACAAGCCAACATGTTGATATATCTCATATCATCTTTATAGCTGCAAATAAAAGTTTAAACACATCAATACATTTTTCGTTATGTATGTTACTCAGTCCTTAATCTTTCATTATTTTTATTTGATTGATTTTATCTATATAAAGAATGTTCCAGAACTTCACGTGAAAAATGGAGGGATAATGGAGCACATTAATAGGAACCAGAATCATTGAATGACACCAAGACAGAGTAAGAAAACGAGACAAAAAGACGTATAAAGCGCTATATTTTTGGAATTGATAAATTGATAAAGGTGTCCAAAGTTCGTTAACTCCAAATTACTACAGATGTTCTAAGTTCTGCCCATTGACAGCGGTAAAGGTCTCGAACCGACGTCGAGAGGATTCAGGAGTCTCCAGGTAGAACATATTCGGCAAACCATGCGACGTCGGAACGTCTGCATCGGTGTTAATGTGTAGAACTTTGAATGCCTTTTGTAGTTTTTTTTTACTTTTAACACCTTCCGTATCTCACTTTCTCAACTCCCGTAATAAAGAGTTTTACACGCCTCTTTGTCTCGTGTTCTTACTCTATTTCTATGTCCCTTTATTTCCTCCTCGTGACATATGTTTCTTTATGGTTCCTATTAATGTGCTCTCTTATCCTTCCATTTAGGGATTATTGGGATTTGATTAGACTTTTCGGTGCCTCAGAGTTTTCTCTTTCATTTTTCACAATTTTGCCGCAGTTGCAAGTCATTCATAATCCCTTAATTTTAACTGCGAAATATAAAATATTTTCTCTTTTCCACCAGAATCAATCCATTTGACCTGGGTACATAAACACACCATTTCAAAGAGTCCTTTTTCTTTTTCCAATTATTAAGTCATGTTAATATTTTTTCAGCGGACAACTCGACTAGGGAAAGGAAAGAACCTCCTCCGAGCATTCGTGGCGTATAACGTCTGAAGGATTTGACAAGCGTCTTGTTCATGCTATTATTCAGCTGAAATATGCAAAGTAGTAGATTATGCACCCATCAAGGTTCTTTTTACTGAAATCCGAGTGGGATAAAGGCAAAAATTAATATACTCCTTGCAGTAACCTACTTCACTCGAACAAAAGACGCCAAAGACACTCCGGATGCTTAACGCGAAGACGCCGGGCAAAAAGTGTATGAATAACTATCCGCGTTCTTCATAACGACTTTTAATGACTTCGCTTTAACAACTCGACGTTCATTTATTTAAGCACCGTTTACAATACTGTATTTAAAGAGGATGTGCTGGGATGAACTCCAAAAGCAGAGAAATATTGATAGCTGGATGTTTCTAGTCAACGGTGCCACGAAAAAAAATATATGCGCAAAGTTAACAAAATATACTAAATATATTATATTTCATTGAAGGTGAAATTAGAGCTTATGCCTCATCTTACACCTCACTTAATTTTTTCTACTATATGCATTCTCATTTGTGTAACAATATTTGAATAATTTGTATACTACATACCCAAAACCTTTATATACTTATTTGTCGTTGCCTAACAATTATCGCTTTGAAAATCGGTAATTCGCTAGATGATGTCATGAATTGAACTCCATGGTACTAGAGAATAACTTCAATATTTAGAGCAAAACATTTATTTATATTCCTGTCAGATAGCTGTCATTAATTGATTTTCTTATAAACAGGAAATAATACAGAAATTTTTTTTTCTCAGAAAGGCTTTCGATAGTCTTATCCTATATGTAATTATATTTCTGTTTTATTTCAGTTTTTATTGTACTACTTTGAATAGTAAGATAGCGATAGTAATGACGTGAAATGAGTTACGCATGAAGAAGTATTTACAATCCGAATGATAATGAAATTACGTGATCGATGGTCAACTTATTGGTGTGCTCAGAGGTTATGATTTCTGTTTTCGGTATGTATATTATAATTTGTATATCATATAATTAAGTGTTTAAGTTTCATGATTCTTCTTCGTCCCATGGTGGCAGTCGCTCACTACATTTAATGTTGGAGAATCATTTGAATGTTACGTAAAATTTTGCTGAATATCACACTCTGTGATATTGTTACTATGTGATACGGTTTATGGTGATATGCAAGTGCACGTAATAGTTTTTAGGTTGACTGGTTTTTTAAACAACCTCTTAATTCTTCTAATAGTTAATTAAATCACAATCTTATTAATTAAAACCTTATGTTTCCTAGTAATGCAGTGGCTCGCCCATTCCAACTCTCACGCTATTGGTTGCAGTACAATCTTCTTTTGAGTCCGCTGCTACGTTTTTCTAATATGTAATGAAGAGGAGTAGGAAGACCCTTTTGTATTGGGCGACGCGACGCCGTGTTTCACGTTGTTGGGTGAGCTACTTGTATCCTGTCGAGTAATACGTTTGAGGTCACATTGAGTTTCATTTCCTTCTTCGATTTAATGATTCTCTTCGCCCTTTATCGCTGCGCTGAAGCAGAAGTCCTAGTTTTATCAACACGATCCAAACAAGGGTAAAATATTGGGACGAAATTATTGGGACTTGGCCAGTGAAGATGGTAATTATTGAGTTATTATGGAGACCGCCTCAAAAATTAGTCATTTCTTTTTCAATTCTGGAGTAGTTATATGGTAGAAACTAACATCTCAAAAACTTGATATACGAAAGAACAAATCCTACGTTTACTTGTCTTGCCAAGCAATGAAATAAATGTGAGAAGCATTGTTGCAAACTGCGAAAAGAGTAAATGAACAAAATTTGTAACAATGTGCGGAGAAATTGAAACCTTGCAGTTATTTTTAGTCAATGGTCAGTACACAATAATTACAGTAGTAGTATTAAAAACCGTCAAAGAATTTAATACTTAATTCATATTTTAGTGTTGGAATTAGATCTTCAATTTAAATCGCAAAAATAACACTTTAAAAATGTGAGAAATGTTACTGATTATCAGACACCAGGCTCGTGGTATGGTTATGGAATGGTAAGTTATTATGGAATATAGCAATAATATACATTATGGAATAGCAAGTATTCCTCCAAAGAAATATGAACTACTAATGTACATTAGATATTTCTGGACACATAATTACGCATAAACGAGCGTATATGACGACACAGCCGTTCATAACCAAAGAAGTTAAATACTATTAAAAACTAAAATGATGTAATTCCCATAATATCAATCAAAATATTTCATTAATAGTAATTATCAACTTCAACGGAATGCAAAGGTTTTTTTCTTTTCATATGATATAGGATTAATAAAAAATAACTTAATAACTATGTTGATCTCTTTCGGGTTTCAAGGTTTGATGGGCCAAAAAGATGCGTCATTCCTCTCTCGTCTCCCTAATACATTGAGAACAATGAGACATGTTCCTCGGATAAAAAACTTATAAACTTTTGGGACGATTTATCTGGGAAGGAAATTTAATTTTTCAAATACTGATACAGGTAGTTACTGATAAGGCCAGATACTATGCAATTATTATTCGTTCAATTTTTCGACAGTTTATACATCTCTCATCCGGTAGAACACCGACGTTTCTGGGAAATTCGGTGAAATACAAGTAAATAGATCGTAAATGATCCAGAAGCTCAATACATGACTCTTCCTTCGTTAGAACGCTTGTCTTGTTGCTTATACGTGCTGCAGTTTTAAACAATTTCCAGGAGGACAAACTGAAATGTTAAAAGATGATAGGAAAACAGTTGTCCGAGAAATTGTAGTCACAAACGAGAAAATGCCATTCTAAATTGCTTGTTTTCGCTTGGATAGCATCAGGATATTACAAGAGTGGTTTTGATACATGCTTTACATTTCTGGCATTCATTTTGAACGCTCTCAATTAAAAACACGGAAATATAACTTGTATTTCATGTCCAAGGCAAGCCTTCATCCGCAATCCAATTATTATAATTATTTCCCAGACCTTATGTAATGTATTAAAAACAGACGACGATGGCAATGTTGTCACGGGCACTGCATATTTTCCGGTCTCCACTCTTGTCACAACCAATGACTTGTTCTGGTCTGGTGTTTTCCTGAATTTTTTTCAACCCATGCATCTGATCGCGAAGGGACTACTTCGATTGGAAGGCCGCAGTAATGAACGCTGTAGACGACCGGTAATATGAATAAATAAACGGACGAATCGCCAAATCAGGGCTAGTGGAGAAAGGGGTTTTGTTTATTCCAACCTTTCAACTTAAATTTGTAAGCACACACTTCTTCAGAATAACAATATCAAAAGCTAATTATAGTAACACACAAAAATATTTCCCTGACTGATACCTCTTACCTTGCACACTGCAAGGTCAACGACAAAGATCTTTATTGTTTTACCCGCTTTCACGCATTTAGAAGGAAAAATTCGACAAACGCAGGAATCGCTTTTTAAATATTTGCATTAACAACGTTTGTATACATAAATAAAGGTAATCATCTAGTTCGTATAAGGAATACAGCAAAAAAAATTAAAAAATCACATTAGACCGTAATTCATAATGCCTTGTGGCGGCCTGCGCGCGGATGCGCTCCGTCGCGCCGGCCAGGCGAGTGTACAACCCACCCTCTAACGGCACCAGAGGATTACCATTGTCTCGCCTTCCTGGAACGAAGGGCTACCGGCCTCGCCACAAGGAAGCCGTTGTCTACCTGCCCGAAACGCGGCGCCGAGGAGTCAAGTAGTGGGTTCCGAAGAGGCGTACGAGAAGCATCGAGCTAGTGTAACGAACCCCCAAAGTGGTGACCCCGTTCAGTGACGCGCAGTGTTTTCGTCGCTCGCCCGCGATTAGCCGCGCCCGCGATCAGCCGCGTACGCGTACTACGTTGCGCCACGTCCCATCGCTCGCTTCCGCGTGACCGCCTCCTGACTAGCATCATGGAAGCACTGCAGGCTCAGGTTGAGCAGCTGCAGCAACAAAACGCTGACCTCCTGCTCCTCATGCAGCAGCAGCAACAGCCCGCGCACGAAGCGCGCCCGCTCTCACAGCCTCCAGGAAGCAACCACGTTCACCGCGTGTCGGTGAAACTTCCACCCTTCTGGAGCGACAGGCCGGCGCTATGGTTCGCGCAGGCCGAGAGCCAGTTCGAGCTCTCCGGTATATCTTCAGAGACAACGCGGTACAGTTATATCGTATCGCAGCTGGACTGCCGTTTCGCCGCGGAGGTGGAGGACATTCTCCTCAACCCGCCAGTTGCAGAACCGTACTCGCTCCTAAAAACGGAGCTCATCCGGCGCCTCTCGGCCTCCGAGCAGCAACGCGTGCGCCAACTGATCGGCGGAGAGGAGCTGGGAGACCGCAAGCC
>NNCF01128081.1:140581-185956 GCA_002313205.1 Laupala kohalensis | reverse complement strand
GTGTGGCGGCCTGCGCGCGGATGCGCTCCGTCGCGCCGGCCAGGCGAGTGTACAACCCACCCTCTAACGGCACCAGAGGATTACCATTGTCTCGCCTTCCTGGAACGAAGGGCTACCGGCCTCGCCACAAGGAAGCCGTTGTCTACCTGCCCGAAACGCGGCGCCGAGGAATCAAGTAGTGGGTTCCGAAGAGGCGTACGAGAAGCATCGAGCTAGTGTAACGAACCCCCAAAGCCTTTTAAAATCTGATGATTCCTTCTTACAAGGGAACTATCGACAAGTGCAGGTCGAAAGTGGTACTGATTGTTTTTATTGAAACATACTGACTATAAGTATGTCATATCAAAGTATTAGCAACGATGGCTCTCTGGAAGGCACTGGAAAAATATTAAGAAAAAAATATTTCTTTCGCACGGTGAAGAGTCATTTTAATGGGTCTTGTATAACCCTCACTAGCTAGCGGACGAGAAGCGGCAGCCGGCTAGCTTTGCTTTGTCCGACTTCCAGGTATCTTCACCATTCAAGGAAGAAAAGCACATGTAAACGAACAATGCTATTTCCCACGGACTTAAGAAAAGGAGGAGCTGATCCAGTCATATAAAATAGATCTATGAAAGTTCAGCTAACTACGGTATTCATGTTGAAGTTTCCTTTCGCTAACTTTGTAGAGGAATTCAAGTAAAATGTCAGATCTACAATTTTATGTATTTTGTATTTAAACATTGAAAGTGTGAAACCTATTATTTTCATAAAGATTATAAAATAAGTAACGTATAAGGGGAAATTAAAGGATCTATCACAGTTAATTTGAACTTTTTTTAAATTTTGACTGGTATAAAAGAAATAAATTATACAGACCATAATTCACCCGTTTCTTAATATTATTTCAGGCATGTTTGTATGGATTTCTAGAATATCTTTGCCCATGAATATTTTTGTAGAAAATGCGTATTCATTGCCCACCGGAACAGAATATATTTCTTAAGGTAGGACTTCCGACCTATTTTACTTCATACAATGAAAACAAAATTTGTTTCAGATATTTTAATACCAGAAACAAAGAAATAAAACTTCATAATTACCAGAAATGTCTCAATTATTTCTCACAAATATGTGAAAAGGCGTAATTATGAAGTAAGAGTTATTAATGTTTTGTTATTTTAACGACATTCAGTATTTGAAGAGGATATTGAGATATCACGGCACGCAATGCAAAACTTTTGGCCACAGTCGGTGACCTTTTGCGACAGCAACAGTTTTGAAGAGTAGTGGAAAGGGTTTACTTTCCTTATGATTCTCCAAACTGGGAGCGGAAAGTAGATGCCAAACATTGGTGAACTTCTTGATTTATTTTTCATTGCCTTCCGGTGTGCCATCGTCGCTAATACTTTGACAGAACGTACTAATAGTTAATATGTTTCAGTATTAAAATATCCGGTCACTTTCAACCTGCGCTTGTTGAAAGTTCCCTTGTTAATGAACCTCAATAATACGAAAGCAACATTTCAAAATTTCAAGTACCCGTTTTAATAGTTTTTTCTCAATATTGATGAATCAGTCACGACAAAGCCGCTAGTAAGTTTAGATTAACGTAGAGATTACGAAATGTTAAAATTGTGACGGTGTAGCATATCCTACATACATCTATTGGTTTTAAAGCACCTTCCTGTCGAGTGTTATCAAGATAAGTTCAACAATTTCGACAGCAAGTGTCCCAAACATAAGTGCACTTTCACATTTAAACCAGAAAGGAAGTTGTTCAAAAGAATAGCAAAATCTAGTCGTTTTCTACACTTTAGATAGAGTTCGAATGACCTCCAAATTAGGCTATTTCTACGATAACAGCCCAAAGCTGCATGTTGGATAACAAATGGCCTCAAGGCAATTGGGAGCAGTCATGCAGAGAAGGAAAACTTTATTTTTTATTTAATGATGCTTCACCAGAAAAGCAACCTCGCACAGTATTGTTTCAATAAATTACGAAACATCAGGGGTTAAAAGTGACTAATTAGACGAACAGAAATTAAAAATAAATTATTTGAAGAGTATACGTGTAAAATATGCCCAACAGGGAAACATGAACCATTGGAGGGATTCACTTTTACCCAAGACTGTACACGATGATACAATTTGGCAAAGAGTTGAGAGAAAAATAAAAACATTCTCATAATAAAATTATAATGAGCGCAAAAGATGAGCGTAGGAGAGCAGGACCTCAGGGCCCTGGTACGAGACCCCTGTAAAAGAATTGTTGGGCTCGGGTTTATAGTGGAATAAAACGTAAATGGGGTTTTATAAACAAGTTCCAGCGACCCCCTACAACCTGTACCTCCACCCCGTCCCGCACAACCTTTCGTTTCCCATGCCATCATCCCTTGCCCCACCTGCTACTTGGTGAACGGCATTCAGCCTCTTTACCTTTCGCCCTTTGTGCCTTCCTCTAAGCTCAGATCTCACCTTGATCTAGTCTCTTGATTTCCTGGCGGATTCTTTGGTGATGTTAGTTGTGTTCTTATTAATTTTCCGTCGTTGTGATTTCTCCACGTCTTAAAATTATTTACAATAGCTCATTATTATTTTTAACTTTAGAATGATTAGAACATTTAAAAAACTACTAAAATGATTCTCAAATAATTCTGCGCAATGATCATGTTATATTTATTTGATAGTAATAAGGACCAAAGTTTTGTGACATGTCGGCATACTGAGAACGTTTTAAAGCTGGAGAAGCTCTAGGGTGCCTATTTCCAAACAAAAACATAATCAACCCAATAATTTCCAAACAAAATCGCGCGTTCCCATAAACCAGTTCATGGGAATGCATTATTATTTCGGTATGACATTCTTTGAAACCTGATGTTAAGGTCCTCTATTTGTTAATACAAAAATGCAATTTTTTACCCGACATTAACCGTACGGAAAGAATAGAATAAGAATAACCTTTCTGCCACTTTCTACCACATAATTTACAAAGGATAATGGAATAATACTGACCCTCGTATCCAGTAAACGAAGGCCATCTCCGAGAACATAGTATTAAATAAACAAAGTCATTAGTCATCAAAGAGTATTTTTTACTCCAGTCTATTGAACGTGCTTCATGCGCAGGAGAATGCTTCGATTAAAATTAAACTCTTCTACACCATTGTATTAAAGAGAGAATTTGTATAAAATATGACGCTTCACTTCTGTTTTTCTTGCTACGTCTTGGAGATATCGGACTCACACGTTAACACGTTGTATATGACACTTATTTTTGGGAACTTGGTCAGCCAACTTAGCCAACTTGTCAGACGAACTGTCTTCTAGCTGACCTTTCAAATGTGTCAACAAATTCTATAATCGATGTTTCTATTAATCTCTCAAAGAGGATTACTGAAAAAGTTATTACAAAACGTTTTTCAATTGGCATGATCGACAATGTTCACTGTTCAGAAAA
The DNA here is from genome assembly GCA_002313205.1 of Laupala kohalensis. Lineage (NCBI taxonomy): Eukaryota > Metazoa > Arthropoda > Insecta > Orthoptera > Trigonidiidae > Laupala > Laupala kohalensis. Next base: position 182,517 of record NNCF01128081.1, on the reverse strand, counting down.
TGACGCTATTAGGAAAATGACCTATGTTAGTGTAGCGGAAGTATCTGAGTAGCCTATTTATAAACACGGTCGCCTCCATTTTATTTCAGTATCGGCGGAGAGCTGTGTTACAATCATAAAAACGAACTGGAAATGTAATTTTTACCGTATCAAGTCTGTTACGTCTGACTAACCAATTCCACAGTATTATTACCAAAAGTTGAAAAAATAATGAAATATTAAGGATCTTAATGTGGAGAAAGCCGGGTTTGTAATCAGTATTTGGAGTTCGGTATGTTTGTGACAGAATGAAAATTTTTACTCAAATTTTCGAAACTAGAATTTGTTTAAGACGTAGATTTCTATTTGAAGCACAGAAAAACACAGTGTGTGTTTGTATTCATAAGAAACTTACCTACTGAAGTTCATAACATAGAAAAAGTACAAAAATAAAATGTAAGTTTTCGTTATGAGACTACGGATTGTAAGGAAAGTGCTAAATAAGTGATGGAAAATAGATATTTATCTATTGTCTTAACAATTTTAATCAACTCTATGTCATAGTCTTCTCCTATATCGGAACATTCTCCATCTAGCAATTCAATTCCTTCAACTTCAGGTATTCCTCTCAATCTGTTATTATTGTAGATGATTGTCCTGTACCGTTTTAGTAACTTATAAATTGCTTCTTCATAACTACCAATTAACAATTACATTTATAAAGTCGTAAACGTGATGCATTTAAAGTAGCTTAAATAAAAACAGTATTTTTGACAGATCAAGTTATTGGGTGACAAAACATAGTTCTCTCATTCGCCGAACACAGGATGGTCGTAATGATAGATCCATCTTTAAGAGGCATTTTAATGCGTTTCAATATGTTATTGTTTCTTTACACGTGGACTGCAGTTTCGTGTTAAACGCGAAGAAAACCGTGATACGAAACCTATAACTCATTTTGTGTAAAAAAAGGAAAAGTTCATGTTTGTAACTAGGCTACTCTTGTAACGATATTTTCTAAATTTGAAATCGATGTCTTCAGAAAATAAGAATGACAATGATATCATTTTTTTCTGGATATCTTCACTTTCCGACTGTTATATGAGAATTACGTACACTCGATTTCTGGCTGTATCTTAACTGCAGTTCTATACACCAAGAAAGCTCATGTAAAACATACTCAATGTTATAAAATCAACACTTCATGGCTCTAAATAAAAAAATCATTTTAAGACGAGGTAGCTAACAAAACAATATACAAACTGCTAAATATTTTCATGCTATTCTCAGATAAATAAATTCTCAAATTTTGAGGTGGCTTCGTTCATAAGTTGTGTTAGGAACAGATTCGTTCACTCGGACACGACACGGGACATCCCAGTAATGTTTGCAGAGTGGAATGATCCAATCCGCATATATTTACTTTCTTACTTCTTTATAGTCTTAGTCTGAGGGCAACGTTTTGACCAAGAAAAGTGCTCTTCCATCCAACCATTATTCGGGTGTATAATTGGGAAGGAGAGATGTTGAAATTTCGTATTGACATTGGTTTTGATTAAATGAGGAAAACCTCAGCTGATCGAAAGCCTCATCTATTTCGACTGAACGGGAGATCGAAACTGCGTCCTCCCTCAGAGAAGCGTGTGAGGAGCAAAGGCGTTACTTCTGCACCACGCTGTCGCGTTGAGATAACAAATGATTCTTTTTATTTGCAATTCATTACACGAACCATCAAAAATGAAAGTTATTAAACGTTTTCCTCTCAACTTACCATTTACTGCGTTTATATTATAAACATTCTTTAATATAACACCAAAGTTCACAAAAATATGCACACAGTTGTGTTGTAAAACAAAAAAATCTCACTCATCCCTTCTTCCATGCACGTATCTTTAAAGTAGTCCAATGTAACGCAAGAATTTCTAGAGAAACATACACATTTTTTTGTATTTTTTACAACTGGTATTTTTACTTCATAAAATAAATTTTAGGTGACTGGAAATGACGTTCCGATTGTACCTTACTATACCAGCACATCACAAACCCATATGCGATGTGCGTAAGCTTTTGGTGGAGAAGCGGGATTCAACCATAAACCACAACCTTTATGGTAGAGTTCGCTGCCACCAGCTTGGTTTCCCCAAGCAATCAAACACTCGAGTAATAACAATAAAACATTTAATTCAAATTAAATAAAGTTCTGAATATTTACAAATGTAGACAAACTCGCAAATCATAAATACAAGTTTGAACTTGTTATTACTTGATATTGCTATCTAAAAGCAATAATTACACACAGTTATAACTACTGGTGTTATGAATTAACTCGGAAATCTACCCAGATTATCCGAAGTTCAAAAAGTTCCAAGTTGCTATCTCGAAATAAATAACTGTTCCAAGCTATGTTATTCGCGCCTATAGCAGGTAATAGAATTACCGCAGCAATTCTCAGTGGTCTGACGACCAAACTAACCAAGTTACATATTAAATAACTTGCGTACTTCTATACGCTTTCGCACTTGTCTCAAAGTCTGAAAGCCTCCAGTATAAAAGTCACTTAGGAGCTGAAATCCCTCCAATATATATTAAGGCGGAGGTCACGTGACTACCTCTTCGCCCGTTCTCAACACCCCACCTCGGCTTGGTCACTCCTCAGCTTCCGAGAAAAACTGCCTTTTCGGATGAACACTATTTCTGTCAACTGCTAAAATATTCCATACACACTCATTTTCCTTCTCCGGGAGTTCATCTCAGTTTTTCAGAAGTAGAAGGGGACTCTGCCTCTTCACAATACGAGAGGTCTTAACGCGCACCTTTCCTTGTTTGGGCGGCGACAGGCATGGCTCTTAATCGCCTTTGGTATTTCCGGCGAGCACAGTGCTTGAAAATGTTATTTCAAAATCTGTACTGGCCACGATGTTACACTTACTACCTACCCAACATTTTTTACTGGTTTGACGTTGACTCTTTGTTGTCGAAACAGTGGATTTTACATGAATCCTTTTCAAGGTACTTTACAGATGAGATAAGTCTAAGATCCTTTATACGATAATATAAGTTTAAGTCGACCAACTTGGGAAAAGAGGGCAGATGAGGTGCGTATCGCATTGTAGAGAACTTTTATTACTGTGTCTGCTCTATTCTACATTGTGTTATGCAATACGCCAGTTTACGATGTCAACTATGCTGAGCAACGTAATATCTCAGTTATGCACCGTCCACCGAAGTAGTGATCCGATCACAAACAGAGGATGTCATTGTAAGCTCTTTGCTGGCAATAGGTATGAACAAGTATATTCGGTATCGCACACTTAAACAGTATGTCTATAAAATTGGTCACTTGGGTTTAAACGTTTAAGGTATAGTCACTTAATGCATTTTAATCTTTAAACTGATGTTAAAGGGATATTTTTGAATATTCATGTAATGTTGATTTTTAATGCTTTTTCTCGTATCTTATAATCAGAATATTGATTAATTAATGTGAAAATGTGGAATTAATATCTCACTTGACATGAATATGCAACAAATCGGAATAGTTCCATACCCAAATGAAGAAACAGAAATCTACAGCCGCTGAATGATGCATTGCTGCGCTGATAAATTTATTCACGTCCCATACCAAGTAATTATGTTTGGTAGTAATCCACTGGTAGTAATTTGATCAATTTACATGCTTTTAATCAACTTAACTGCGTGCTTCTTTCGTAAATTTCCAAATAGTAATATGAATAATTTATTAATTTTGTATTACAATATATATGAATGTAGAAACCAGTGCATAATTAATCCCTCAAATACAGTTTAGTGAGTTTTAATAGCCAGTAAATTGTACGAGACAGTTCTAAATTGAATTAAGTAATACACAACATTAAAACTGGTGCCAATCATTACATTTTATTTCCTGTTAATATCATGTTACTCATCATGGATGTGCATTATTTTATTTGCAGTTCTTTGGGGACAACAATTTTTTTTCTCTCTTGTACTAGTTTACTGACTGAAATATGACAAATATTTTGAATAACCTTTTCCAAGGTTACTTACGAATAGGTTCCAATAATTTTATTATATCTTAAAATAATGTATTGTTAAACTTAGTCCCTATATAGAATTATATTATATGGGATAATAGCGTATAACAAGAAATAATTTACTGCAAATAGTAGAGTATGTACCTGTGAGTACGTATGTCTGGAACGAAGCAAGGTAAAACGAGAAGTTCTACAGCGTATGTAAGCAACTATACAAAGATTGTATCCAGGTCGTTCAATACGTAATTCTGTAGATCAAATGCTATTTTTAAATAAAATTATAATACAACGATGTTTTTATATATTTTCACCAACATGACTCCATTCCACCACTATTTTCCCAAATATCTTGTGAATACCGAATAATCGAGAATTCCTATCGAATCTGGATATTTTTAACCAAGAATTCGTGTCGAACCAACTTTGCTCAGATTTCAGGGTGAAGATTAGTTTTATTTTTCTCAGTGTCCATAATGAGTAGCATTTTCAGTGAAAATATGTAAAGGATTACTCTCATCACATTTGCAACTCTTATTCTGTAAACTTTGTGACACAATTTCGTTCAGGAATAGTGCATTCGTTTATCGCATTTGCGATCAGAGCGCGACTGCATCTGCTATCTGAAGGTAGTTCAGCCGACAGAGAATTAAATCTTTTAAATGTCTAAAATTTGTATAAATGTGTAACGTCGGCGCCAGGACACGCCAGCAACTTGACCAATATTAATATTGTTTTGTGTTTGTAAGCAGGATGCTGTTAAGCATAGAACAATAGTGACCGGCCCGCGCTAAGAAGGAACCAGTGCAACGAGTTTTCCGTGTGGAGGCATTGTTCCAAATAAACCTTTTCAGCTTAAGGAAAGTTTGTGCCAATGTAATGAAAACACTAATTCTACGAAGAAAAGAAAGGAGCTACCCAGGTGTTTGCGAAGCGCCAGGGTGACGCGTATAGCGAGACTTCCTCTACGGCGCGTCCTCGGTATTCCTGGAAGATGCCGGTCTGGGGGTGGTGAAAGCGTGGTCAGTCGCTGATCACGTGACATCTGAAACCCGATATATTGAGAGGTGTGCACCCTCTCGGGGATTCTTTCTGTACAAGGGACCGTATAGAGATCCGTCAGCGCTGTTTAGCGTCTGTCATAAGTTTTGGTCATGTAGACCAGTTTGTTTCATTAAGGCCGCAGCGTCAGATTAATGTATTCAGTGTTAGGTGCGAGATGCAGCTATATTTTATATAACAAGATTTTTTCTAGACAAAGATCATTTCCTGTATTGATGATTTTGGGAGTTGGAGTTTATAACCAAGTCAGATTTTATGTAATTTATAATAAACCATTATTTATTATTATTACTCGTGAGTTTGGTTGCTCGGGAAACCGAGCTGGTGGCAGCGAGAACAACGAATCCGTTACTAGTGACGTGGTAGGTGCACTAGCGACTACGTCATAGTAATATTTAAGTGGCAACGGAGGATGTCAGAGTATACGGCAACCAACGGGTGTCACAAATGGATGAAATAATATATGTTTCTAAACTGTAGTCAAAATATATATTAATTTTAAAAATACTTATATAGTTATAAAATACTCGTACTTTCATAATTATAATAATATATTGTAAAATTTTCTGAGTGGATATTTGAATTTTTCGTCGCGGTTTGCATCCTGTCCAGCTTTGCCAATTACGCCACGGGTGTACAGGCTAATGACAAGCTGCTTGTGAACGACTTCAAGCGAGCGCACAGTACATATTGCCTTTAAAAATAGTTTTTTTTTCTTTTACGAATTAGATTGTCATAACTAATTACCAATATTAATAATTTTTTATGTTGTAATTTAAGACAATTAAACAATTGCAAAATTTTCATGCCTTAGAAATTCAAAATAATTTTACACCGATCAAAATACACATTTCGTTTGTTCCTAATGTAGTAAAGAGAAAGTCGACTGTCAGCCGGACTGGCTTTAGTATAAATAAGACGCTACAGCCTTATGATCATGTAAAAAAATGAGGTACCAACTTGTAATTCATACCACTTAAACTTATTTAGGGTGATATTTTAGAACAACAGCATGTCGAAAGACCCCATCAGACAGTTCTGTTACTGTCCAAAACCCGTCAGCCAAGATGGGGAAGATGTAATTTTTTATGCTTTTTGACGTCTTATCGTACGGCTGGCTGGCGGTCGGAAGAAGAAGCGTATGTCCTAAGAATCATGAAAATATGTGTCTGCTGTCATTTCATCATCAAGAGAATCTAACAGATCAATAGATTAATTTCCGAATCAACTTCTGCCATTCCATATTTGTCTAAAGAGTCAGATAGCTAAACTAAGTTCAATAAGGGAGTTAACTCAACTATTACTGATCGATTACTTTGCTATATCGACCAGTTTTCAGAAGTGTGCTCAGTTGTCATGCTATTTCAACTATACCAGTTACAGTTGAGAAAGCACAACGGTTATTTTCGAAACTGAATGTTGTATTTTTTACTTAAACATTCATAAAATATATTTCTAAATTAAACCATATTAAAATACTGAAACTACGGCCAATAAGGGGTCCCAAGCTACATTTTGCCCGGGGGGTCCCGACTTGGATAGTTACGCCACTGTTTAAAAGTCTCCGAGAGCATAAAATCAGAAGGCTACGAGAGTGAGACGGGGTAGCTGCAGATGGATGGAGTTCCAGTCATCGCCCGTAAATAAACAGAGTGCCATGTACAACAATTTGTAAACTAACATCTTTACTCTTCTTAATGCATCCGATGCAGTTTATTCGTTTAGAATTATTGACATTCACTGTCTTCCACTCATTTGTATTAACAGAGCAACAAGTTGATAAAATTTTCTCAATTTTTCAGTTGGAGAATGGTATAACTTCTTAATAAAGAGTAGCAAATCTTCACAACTTTGTAGTAGCAAATGAAGGTTGAGTTTTTTTCAGATGTTTTTATTTTAGTATTGAAAGCTATCATAAGGTGTAATGGGAGTTTGGCTCTTGCTTTACAATTTATATCACAACAATAAAAGGCAATGAATGTATATTGAATTATTCACAATATTATTTATGAACAAAAGAACTAAAGTATTTACATCATAAGTTCAGTTAATAAAAAATCGATCGTTTTATTGTTTTCCTAAGTGTACAGTAGGCTTCTGATGACCAAATGGCCAAATCAATAATGTTAGCTCAATGTCGTACAAATATTTTTCTCAATTTGGACAATATCCTTACCACACTTTATCTTTGAAAGATAGATACGAACATGAAGTATTCTGGATAAATGACGATGGTTGTTGGAGACTAATCTTAAAGCATCACACATCCCCCTTCAAAGAAATGTACCGGGGCTGGAGACTTCTGCACCCTTCAGTGCCGGCGAGGGCGTGATCAGAACAATGGGATTCTCCCCAAAGGGTGAAATTTAATACGTGACGCTTCACTTTCGACTTGGAGTGAAAGAGCGCGTAATCACGGGATTGTCAGACGAGACAGCGGCAAGGGGATCGGAAGGGAGGAGGGAATGGTGAGGAAGAGCGGACTGATGAAGAAGAGGATGGTTTCGCAGAGACACTGGGGCTATGCTTCAACACATTCTCATCTATTTTACAGAGAACTCCAAACGTCGATTTGAACGTCGAACAAGAAAGTTATGCAAATCATATATGGTTTCTGACATACGACTTATCACTAGTTACAGTTTTACAAATAAGTTAATCTTCTCAGACATATGGAACGTATATCTCTTGCACTCTTGTTTTTGAGACAGAATGTGGTGGAATAGTCAAGAAAACTGATTGCGCTATATGATCAGCTTTATGATAGGTGCGGTATATGATCAGCGTATCATAATATCCTAATTATATGATAAAAACTCGTAACACAATACGTTTTAAAATAATTTCAAATAGCACTTAAGCCTTTTTTTCGAAGGTAGCTAACTTATTAAATGCATACAGTGTGTATTGAATGAACAACTTGACAATCAACATTGTTTGAGAGGGCCTAGGTGGTTTTGGCCTTGTAATGAATTACCAATGAGGCAGACAGTATCAAAAATTTCTGTGAATGCAATTCTGGTTGTACTCGAGATGGGGATATTTATGTTACTCTGACATAAAACTTATATTAAACATTACGTACGATTTCATTATACTGCGTAAAATTACGATTGATGTGAGCTTCATGAGCAGTAATCCACTTGATGAATATTTATGTACTATTACTGGAAATGAACCATCGTAACAGAAGTAGTTGTTCTGTCAAATCTCACCCTATATGCCATTGGACGAAGCCAACTCTCAACTGAACTGGTATGCGGGGGTGGGGAGAGGAAGCGGAAAGAAAATCCCATTATCGCCATCATATTGCTGCGCGACATTTACACAACGATAGCCCTCGTAATTAATATACTGCAATAAATACATGGCCGAGCAGGGTCCCGTGTGACGTGCCTGCTATTTGTTAGCCGCTAGGCGGTGTACATGCAGGTTGCAGGGAACGACTCGACCCTATATTCCGTTCCAAGAAATCAATAGCAGCGATCCATTCATTGAAATTGCTAACTAGCACCAAGTTTAAAATACAGTAATGTAGCGTAGTGTTAGCTATTAAAAAATTATGTTAACTTTCGATGCCTTCGGGCGATGAGCATTCACTATGTACGCGGTTACCGACGCGTGCATAAGATTTACTGTCTCTTCACTTAATACGATAACCACGTTTAGACAAACACGATTCCCGATTTGCGAAGTCGTATTGTTAAAATGTTATTTTTTGTCAAAAACACAAAAGGGCTGCGTGTGACCTCAAGAAGCGATGAAGCTTCAGAGAGGAAAACGTGGGACAACTTTACTCATTCGAATAAAGCAACGGTTCCCATCAATGGACTACTCCGGAGTATATCAAAAATAAATAATTATGGTGGAAAGTGAATATTTATTTCATACAACGTGCTGCCGCTATTCTGCCTTCTTCTCGCCACAAGCCACGCTTCTTTTCCCATCGAGAAATGTCATAAAAACCGGACATTTTTAATGACAGTCGACACAATACAAAATAACCTTTTAGCATCCGATTATAATGGATTTGTAACATCGTGGTCAGTATAGATTTTGAAATAACATTTTCAAGCACTGTGCTCGCCGGAAATACCAAAGCCGATTAAGAGCCACGCCCGTCGCCGCCCAAACAAGGAAAGGTGCGCGTTAAGACCTCTCGTATTGTGAAGAGATTGACCAGTTCCCATCTACTTCTGGAAACTGAGATGAACGCCCTCAGAGAAGAAAGGCGAGCGTGAAAGGAATGTTCCACTGGTTGCCAAAAATAATGGTCAGCGTGACGAACGCAGTGTTCGCGGAATCTGAGGGGTGACCTAGCTGATGAGGAGTACCGCAGTAAAAGTGGCGAAGGTGTAGTCACGTGACCTCCGCTCCTGTATAAATTGGAAGGCTTGCAGATCCTAAGTGACTTTTATACTGGAGGCTTTCAGACTTTGAGACAAGTGCGAAAGCGTATAGAAGTACGCAAGTTATTTAATATGTAACTTGGTTAGTTTGGTCGTCAGACCACTGAGAATTGCTGCGGTAATTCTATTACCTGCTATAGGCGCGAATAACATAGCTTGGAACAGTTATTTATTTCGAGATAGCAACTTGGAACTTTTTGAACTTCGGATAATCTGGGTAGATTTCCGAGTTAATTCATAACACCAGTAGTTATAACTGTGTGTAATTATTGCTTTTAGATAGCAATATCAAGTAATAACAAGTTCAAACTTGTATTTATGATTTGCGAGTTTGTCTACATTTGTAAATATTCAGAACTTTATTTAATTTGAATTAAATGTTTTATTGTTATTACTCGAGTGTTTGATTGCTTGGGGAAACCAAGCTGGTGGCAGCGAACTCTACCATAAAGGTTGTGGTTTATGGTTGAATCCCGCTTCTCCACCAAAAGCTTACGCACATCGCATATGGGCTTGTGGTGTGCTGTTACAGATTAAATTTTGCACAGCTTAGATTTTAGCATTGTGAACCGATTTGAAGTCGCCTATGCACGATCAAACGTATTGGTCTAACTTGGCTAGTCATGTTTAATTGATTCCTAATAAGATTGATCATGTATGAGTTAACATCTTCAGCTTTAAATGAAAAATTTCGTTCTTCCTTTCTTACAAACCAAACAGTTATTTACGTGATATACCGAGAGCACTTCATGACATGCAACGGTTACATTTCGAATTGAAAAAGTACTTGTACTGACGAAGGAAGTATCTTTGAAATTAACAATTTGTACATAATGAATACAGAGAGAACATGAACAACAGAACAATCTAATGAATGGATTACATCAAATGAATCAATAGATTACAGATAATTAAGAGCCGGGATTATTCATCCGGCTCTTCACGTTTGAGGCGCAAAACGCACGTTTCCAGGAAAACAGTCGTTTGGATCGTGGAAATAATTTTAGTGGGATGTAGATTTAGTTTTTCTAAATTGTTTTTATTGATAAGACCATTTGGTGTAACATTAATTGGAAAAATTTCTTGTTTTTGTACTATTTTTGTTCTATTGGAAGAAGATTATATTTTAAATTTTTATCAGTTTCTGCCTAGTTAATGTTATGATTGCTTGGTGGGTGACATCGATGATGAATGCGTTTCGTTCTTTAATATTATGAAGTATAATGTCTGGACAATTAGCTAGTATTGTTTGTATTGGTGTATTGGGAGGTAATAATAATAATCTGTATGATAATAATAATAATAATAATTATTATTATTATTATTATTCTGTTTTATAATGGTGATAAATACAGTCTGATATTTTATGTTGTTCGTTTTAACACCAATTTCAATTGATTGTGTATATTAAGATTTCTTCCTACAGAATAAATGGTTGTATTTTTAAAAATCTCTATTTTTGTTGGAAATGTTATTTATTTTGAATCATATCATTAGAGAATTGAATTTAATAAGCCGTCATTTTCCTTAATTATTTGTTTAATTATTAAATTACAATATTTTTATCTGGTACAATATAGGTATGAATGTAAGAAAAGAAGAAGAATAAATGATAAATAAATTTCTTCTCTACCTATCCCTTGCCACGCTAAATTGCATAATAAAAATATTTAATGAATATTTTAAAGTTATGATTTTGGAAAATCCCCCCCAACATTCCCAATCCATAGATGTAAAAACATGTGAATTAGGTTCCATCTGGTCCCTAGGAGTCTCTACCCATCTCGGTTCATTATTAACTATGTCATTGACGAGGACTGAAGTCGAAAATGTTTCGTCCGATGTGTGAGAGACTCTTATGCGTTTTCTTTTCGATTTTTCATTAACTTAAAAACTTTGTATTTTATAGAAGACAGTAGTGTCGCTTTATTTTCAAGATTTCCGTTTATTTGACTTACTCAAATTATTGGTAGCTTTTTTTATCAGCAGATCTATAGACATTAAATTTTCAAATGAAACTTATGTTATTTTCAGCGTTACTTCAAAGGTCCAGAAAATACGAATATGAAGATAAGCTATTAATTGAATTTGATGAATAACAACAGAGAAATAGCATCACGAATAAATATTTGGCTCACGGGCAAGGAAAGCTTGACGCATTTCACGTGACTCACATTGACCTCACCGAGGCATAAGGCGAGGTCATTCTCTTAGTCATGCGGTGCGTGAGGAAACGTTTACTTATTCACTAAGAAATTTCTCTCTTGATCTTTTCACAGGCCCTGAAGTAGTCGTAAAAAAGAGTTCATGTAAAAATGAAATGTCGATATCTCCGCAATTTAAAAAAACTCACAAATACTTCAAATACCTCATGGCTCTACTGGTTTACATTTCCAAATACGTATTCGTTTAGGATATACTTGGGGTGTTTGATTTTACTGACTCACTCGGTATGTAAGTGATATATAAATTGATCGTTTGGATAATACATCTGAAATTGAATTAAAGATAAATCGTTTAAGAGGAGAACGTAAATTCAGAAACTGGTACCAGTAAGTTATTTTTTCGTGAATCTCCTAATAACTTATTGAACGTCCCGCCGACAGTTCCAATCAAAAAGCGAAAAAGAAACTACCAAAAAGTGTGAGAACTCAACTTTACATAACCGCAGATGACAATAAAATAGCTGGTATTTAAAGTGAGTCAATGCCTGAGTGTTAGGGTCACTATTTCAAATCGCCGTATCCGATAAGCACAGTTGAAAGTTCCGAATGCTACCCAGAATATTCGCGAATATCCGACGTTCAATAAATTAGGGCGTAGTCGCTGAATTAATGGCAGCAATTGTCATTGCGGTGACACCGGTTCATATTTCGCGACTGGGAGAGAACAAGCTCATGCCTCCCGCCGTTCGCGTCATCACAAGCAGACAACGCCCGTCAGCGGCGCGGCGCTTCGGACGCGGAGCAAGGAAGCACTCGAATTATCAAACAATTTTCGCTGCGCAGGCTCAAAGGTTAATTAGTAGGCAGGGTCCGACTCAAGAAAAAAGCGAGAGCGGTACCTCGCACATTCCAACTATGGCTCCCCCTCTTTTACTCCTCCTCCACTTGTAATGCTTGGGTTACGTTCCTGCTTTCCCTATTGATCTTCCTACCACGATTCCCGTTACAGATTCTTTCTCTAGTTTCCTCCAATTTCATTTCCCCCATCCCTATTTGTTTCTACCCCCCAACATATGTGTTTCATAACAAATTTCGTTTCCTTCACAAATAGAAGAAACTGATCAAACAAAATCATTTTTAACACAAGATAAACTCAAGTAAAACAAATTTTAGAGTTAAACTTTGAATCCGAAAAAAAATCGTTTCCTTTTCTGCATACTAGCCTTTGATAAGTCACAAAAAAGTATTTGAATCCGTTAGAAATAAACCAAGCAGTCATAATCAGTTCCATACGCGACAACCACGCTGAAACCATGTGTTTCCCAGATGTTCCACTCGCCATCTCCTCGAAACGCAGTCGCTCGCTGAGAAAGGCCTGAAATATTAAGTGTTTGCCGCAGGAAAAGCGCGGACAAAAGAGACGGTGAGCACCTGCAGACGTCGCCCTCGTTCTGCCGGCCACGTGCCCATTCACTCGCTTGCCCTTCCCCCCTCCTCGCACTCACGTGGAGGACATGAGACGACGCTACGCTACCTTACGGCAAGCCACGCGTCTTGCCGTCAGCAGAGAAACTCGGACCCCGGACCCTGAATGTGAGTCCAACGATAACGAGGTTTCCTCACGACGACACATTACTTTTCGACTCATGCAAAGGAACTACACCGAAGAGAGAATCCACCGGACGAAACTTAATAAATAATTATTCATATATATAAAAGCGAAATACCAATCAGAGACTGATTGCCCAATCACGAAATCTATAAACTACAAGGCCAACAAACTTGAAATTTGGTTGATAGGTACTTTTTAGAGTGTAGACATCCGCTAAGAAAGGATAATACGAAAATCCACCCCTAACAGGGTGAAATTGGAGTTGGAAAGATTTATGTATGTATCCCGCTATAAGTCGCGACTGCCAGGGCAATTTCAACCAAACTTGATATACAGATGACTGACTACATGACAACATGCACTAAGACATCCCTTTCACTCGAAGGAAGGGGGTGACATAAAAATTATGAAAAAATCCGATATTAGATTCGAAACCTTACTTTTCGGCAACGTTAAGATGGATAAGAGCGTCCCCGGTTCTTTGTAAGTTAACAATTACTCCACATTGGAGATAATATAACCCCTGGGGTAGGCGTTGGAATGAAGGAAAAGTAAACACAATAGAAAACGATCAATATTTGTGTTGAATAAATCATTTTTGGGGCCGCTGAAGAGAAATAACACCGTCAATGCCAGATAAGTACACGATCACCCTCTATAAGGAATCGAAAGTGACCGATATTAGTGTTGAGATCTTAGTTCTAGGGTCACAAAAATTAGTAGTGACAGAGGCGTCAAAGTTCACAATCAGCCCAAATAAACTCCAGCACCCCTAGGAAAGGGGTTGCCATGAAAACAATATCGATCATGACATACCAGTGATGAGTCCATAATTTTCGACATCTGTGAGTTAATAGTGAAATCCCGATATCGTGTAAGTCTTTTTAAAAAAAATTACAAAACTTGTATAGCACTAAGAAATGATTTTACAAATATTCATCCCTAAGGTGAAAATAAGCGTTTTCTAAAAACATTTTTTTAATTATAATATATCAGTGAAAATAAGGGATTGAGGGTACACATCTATACTATCAAACCTCCAACATTAATGGAGAACATTCTCAGTGGATACCAATGAGAACATGAGAAAAAATAAAATTAGAGACATACTACAAAATTCGCGCGAACAATCCCTTGCAGCAAAAGCTAACATAATTTCTGGAGATAGCATATATATACCTGCCGAAATTACGTTAATTCTCATTATTGGCACAATTAAGTAATTTGAAAGTTGGATTATTCCCGTATTTAATTTTAATTTTATCGCTGGATTACTTTATTAACCAAGGAAGTTTCACGGTAAAGCTATTCCTTTGTGTTCTATGTGCTATAAAGTTACTGTAAAAATATAGAAACTCCATGAATAATATGACTTGTTTAGCCGAGATCCATCGTTCCATAGAGTAGCGTAGTATTTTCGAAGAGTTTAAAAAGATTTCGCGCAATGTAGAGGACTGGAGTTTGAAAAGAAGTATTCAGCGTGTAATGCAAGTTTCATTTAAGTGTATACAAGTATTGCCTGTAATAAAACGATTAACGTGTATGGTTACACGAGTTTCGCTGTGGACTAGTGAACACTAGTTATTTTCGCTGTGTTGGAAATATTCACTGCGACCTTGTGTTACATAATGATTACAAGATGATATACATTATTTTCATGTACATGTAACAGAGTTGCATTTAATAGTTGATTTTCAAATCTATAATGTTTTTGTCTAGTTTTTGGATTCGAGTGAAACGTTTGATTCATGTCATGATGAAGTGGTGTTCGTTAATATTCTTATCTATATTTTTTACTACATTGTGTTCTGGATAACTGGAAATGTGTAGTGATTTGAAATGATTTGCTTTTTTAGGTTCTTTGTGCAGTGTGTCACAAGTCATTAACAACTTGATACTTAAATAAAGATTGTGGATTGTTGATTTGGCTACAAAATAGTTAAAATGTGTTCTTCGTTGTAGATTAATTTGGTTTCGGTGCGCTCAGTTCCTTTGGTTACATGTTTGTGAGAAAAGTTATTGTTGTTTGCGTTCCTCTCTGACAATTTATAGTAACATATTGCCGACAAGTTAACTTCTGTGACTTTCTCTGGATAATACCTTCATTCTTAGAACAGAAAAAAATTGTAGTAATATTGGTGAAAGGAAATTGAAACGTTATGTCATATAGGTTTAAATAATTCAATTGTTTTTGTGTCTGAATTGAAGTAAGACTATGAATAACATGTTTCAAAAATTGTTTGTAAAACTTAATAATCATTCAGTTGAAATTTTAGGTGGTTACTTCTTTGTTTGGTGGTTTGGAAGTTTTCTTTGAATAGTGATAATGTATGAACAGAGGAATTATTTATTACTAAAATTCATTTACTCTGTGTGATATATGTTTTGGAGCAACATTTTATATCATGTCTTCACTTTGTGTAAAATCTGCCACCCAATGCGTGAATCACATGTAAAAATTCTAAGTGACTCGAGAGAGCTCCGGCAAATACAGGATATACAACTGCTTTGGATCTGTTTATATGCAGTTACATGATTCATATAATCAAACATGCTCATATTAGCTGATTCTCGCAGTCGTCACATGTCCTCCGTTTTGCGTGAATTGCTTCCCAGTCAGTTCTCAGTCTCCGGTTTCTTTAAACCAAACGCTCGTTTGGCTGAAGTTATTCGAGAACTCAACACCTACACTAAAAAACTCGCAGAGCGGACACAGTAATCATCATAGGTGGGCAAAACGATAATAACTTGGGTGGTCAACGCGTCTGAACATCTACAAAAACTAAAAATGGCCTCTCAGCACTAAAACATATTACTCTCTAGCCTGCCCCCACACTTCAACGTTCCACAAATAAACCATGAAATTAACCTGGCAAACATCTCCCTAAAACATCACCTGGCAGACACAAAAATCAATTTTTGATTGCAACCACATCTGACTGCCAAGGACTTTACCCAGCACGGTTTACACCTGAGAAACATCACTTCGGTTCTCTGCTAGCTTCACATCTGACCTCACATTTTCCTCCTGCTCCTTCACCCACTCCTACACCTCCTCTTCCACCTCCCTCAGCTCCTACCTTATCACTTCCGCCTTCTCCCTCTCCTCCTACCTCATCATCACCCCCTCCCCTTCCCATCCCCATACCCATTTCTTCCCCTGTCACTGATCTTCCTCCTCCTTCCTCATCTCACTCGCTCACATCGCCTCCTCCTTCCTAATCTCACTCGCCCTCATCTCCTTCCGCCTCCATACACAGTTACAACTTGCGCTCAAGAGTGCGATGTCATTCTCGAAGGTGACTATCGCCTTCGGGTGCAGCGTGCGGGCTTGATCCGGGACTAGAATCTGCACCAAATTCATATTCCACTCCACAATCTAACTTCGATTCCATTTCTCGAGAATAAACTTTTTGTGAAAATAAAATAATTATATTTCATCACAATGTCCAATCCCTTTCAAACAAATTGACAGTCACTGATATTCTTGTACACGAAAATCCATTCGATTTGCTACGTCTCACAGAACATTGGCTTTCAACTAGCAATATCAATGATACTTATATTTCTAATTATTATTTAGCAAGTTCTTACTGTCGGCAAAATTTTAAAGGAAAACATCCCCACGGAGGTACATGTATCGTCGTTCGTAATGATATTTTAACTTCTCAATAGTCAAACTTCGAGAACTTCTGCGTTGATAGTGTGTTCGAATATTCTGCAGTTAATTTGATTGCCATAGGTTATATTGTTTTATGTATTTATAGAGCTCCTCAATCAGATCTTGACATATTTTTTCGGAATTTTGAGAATATTTTATAACTTATTACACTTAAATAAAAAATCTTTCATTATCTTTGGTGATTTCATCATTGATTTCCTGAGTGCTTCCGATTACGCAAATTCACCCATAAATCGATTCAATAATCTTTTCGACTCATTTACCTCTGTAACTACGATAAACGATCCCACTCGCCTCTCCAGTTCATCTCAAACACTGCTAGATCAGATTATTAGCAACAATGAAATCTCGTATTTCTCTGAAGTGTTCTGCGTATGATATAGCGATCACCTTGCGCAAGTGTTGACCATTAAAGATAAACTGAAACGACGTAAAATCATTTACAAGTGTTCTAGACAGTTTAACGACACAAATTTAGCCATATTTACAAATTATTTGCGTGTGGAAACTGGAAAGATGTTTACAAACACGAAAACACCGACGACAAATTCAATGTATTTATTTCAACATTCCTAAAACCCTCCAAGAACTTCTTCCAAAAACAAACGCCGTTTATATTGTCTTTCAAAACTCTATATGCAACCTCCCGAATTCCATGATTATTTCCGAAAAATATAATACTATTCTCCGAAAAGTAGTCTACGCAGCTAAAGTTATGGAAAATGACAGGCAGATACTAAAATCGAACAACCGGGCCAAGACCATGAAGAATATTGTTAAAAATTACACGTTACCTGAAAATCGCGAAGAAAACATTTCACTACTACACGGTGGCAAAATCGTATCAAATCCAGTTGACATCGCAAATTTGTTTAATTCTTATTACTCAGAAGTAGGTAAAATAAGTAATTCAATATCTTAAAACCACTGTCCTCCAAATGTATCCCACCATGTGCCCCATTCTACGTTCACTTCCGAAACTAACGCCAGTGAAATCATGCAAATCATCAGTTCATTAAAAAACAAATTTTCAACAGGAATAGATGACATACCCGAATTTATTGTTAAGTTTTCGTACGACGTTATATTAAGTCCACTCAAAATTTTTTAATAGTTATTGATCGGAAAAGGTGTTTCTTAACTAATTTAAGAGAGCTAAACTAAAACCTTTAAACAATGTTGGTAATTATTGACTAATTTCTCCATTACCCACTTTCTCAAAAATACTTGAAAAATTTTTCTATAAGCGTCTTTTAGATTTTCTATCAAAAAATAATATTCTCTCGACGATCAACACGGATTTCGGAAATCCTTTTCCACCACGAGCGCTATATTTTCTTTCCTAAATGATGTTACCACATCTCTTGACCATGGAGAAAATCCTCAGGGTGTTTTACTTGATTTATCAAAAACATTCGAAGTCATCGATCACGAAATTCTCCTTTCAAACTCACAATTCTTTTGCGCACGTGGACTTGCGCATCAGTGGCTGACTTCCTATTTAAAAGTTAGATATCAACAGGTCGAAATATCATACACTAATAATAAAGTACTTCAGCATTGCCTTTCAGAAACAAAGTCACTAATTCGCGGAGTTCCCCAAGGTTCAATTCTCGGTCCTATACTCTTTTTGTTGTATTTGAAAGACATGTCGTCTTCCACATCAGATTGCAAAATGGTCCTTTTTGCTGATGACACTAATCTACTATGTAAACACACCAACGCTCAAAAAAGTGTTGTCTAACCTCTCGGCTTGGTTCCATGCAAATCGGCTCATTGTGAACACTGACAAAACAGTGTCTATGTCATTTCACAATAGTATCACAAAATATGTACCCCAGGTTTCTCTTTCGTTAAATGGAACACAATTAAAATCTGTTACTAATACAAAGTTTTTAGGTCTTCATATTCAAAGCAATCTCAAATTGAATTGTCACATTGACAATCTTAATACCAAATCAAGTAAATTGTGTTACGCATTACGAATCCTCTTAGTACACATATTTACCGGTCCGTATATTTTGCAAAGGTGTACTCCCATTTACGATGCGGAGTCATCTTGTGGGGCAATTCCGGGCAGAGCGTCCAAACTTTCAGAATACAAAAGACGATTCTTCGGATACCTTGTAAATCTCACCCTTGAATCTCTTGTAAACCTTTATTCAAGGAATTAAATATTTTAACACTTCCCTGCATTTATATTTATGAAACTGTCGTGTTTGTTAAGACCGAATTACTGAAGCACCACCCTTGTTTCTTACAAAACACTTTTGTTCACAAACACAGTACTCGCAATAGGAATAATATTCATCATCAGAGAGTGTCAACCGCGCTTTGCCAAAAAGGGCCGTATCATTCGAGAATTGTTCTATATAATTCCCAAAAATATAAAAGATAGTATTAAATTGAATCTCTTCAAATCCGCGGTTAAAAGCTACCTTCTGCACCAGTGCTTCTACACTGTAAAAGAATTTATTGATTTTAATAAAAATTAAAACCGGCTTGTACTTTATCACGCCTTTATTGTAGTACTTCCAAAAGATCTGACAACAATTTGAAAACTATTTTCCTGCATGCTAGCATTATGTCTTATGATTCTTATAAATTTAGTTGTATGTGTACTCAACCCTGGTACAGTTGTGTACATTAATTCTGTAGCCCCATCCTGACCCGGGTTTTTCTCCGATTTTCCTTCGGGTAGAGGTAGATTTTTTGACTCGCTAGGTTCTTGCCTAGAGACGGCATCAATTGATATAATTATTAGCGAATGTAGTGCTATTTAATAGTTACCAATAATCAATAATACTTTCCGAATGATTTATAACTTGATAATAATACGTACTTGTGAAATGACTTTTCCATGTTTTATTAAATACAATATTTGTTGGTCTTTGTTAATACTATAACACGTGTCGAACAATTATTTTATCGTTACGAGTATGTTGAAATGTTAAATCCGCCTCTGCCTTAGGGCCCTTGATCGGATTTGATGGGTTGGTCCCTTGCTTGCTTCCGGAGAGTAAATTAGTTTATTGTCCTCCACGTGGTTATACGCAGTTTGTAATTGCTTTTTTGACAATAAAGTTTATTATTTATTATCATTCTTTACCTTGACATTGTATCATCTTTTAGACACTTGGGTCTACATGTCTTACTTATAAGTAAGCCGTCATTCTTATTCGTAAGTAACTGTCCAAGAAGCACTAACCAACTGCGTGTGATCACGTGGAGATGTATGAACTAATTTAAGGAAGGTAGTAAGAAGGAAAAAAGGAGAAAGAAGATAAAAAAGATAAAAAAAGAGAAAGAGGAGAAAGAAGATAAAAAAGAGAAAGAAGAGAAAGAGGAGAAAGAAGAGAAAAAAGAAAAAAAGAAAAAAGAAAAAAAGAAAAAAAGAGAAAAAAGAGAAAGAAAAGAAAGAAAAGAAAGAAAAGAAAGAAAAGAAAGAAAAGAAAGAAAAGAAAGAAAGAAAAGAAAGAAAAGAAAGGAAACACGCAGGCTAAATGCTATCCCGTCAATTCCGACCAAAGAACTCAAAGGTAGTGGTAGATTTAACATTTGTGCGCCCCAAGGCAAAATCACATCATGCATTCCCACTAAAAATGAAAAAAATACAAAAAAGTTATCTACTTGTAATAATATCAGAAGAATGTCCAAAAAATTTGTTTCAATATCTTATAATAGGCTATCAAGGTAAAAAGGACAACCTATAGCAGTTGAATCAATTTATTACGCATAATAGTTAACAAAAAATAAATGTATTCGAATTTTAAAAAAGTGGAGATATTTAACTAAAAAGTATAGAAAATAGGACGTATTACATTCAATGTGTGTAACAGGAAAAAAATTTGCTTTAGACATTTGCATTCAGCTAGTAAAATTCTTCCTGGAGTAAAGAACTTACAGTCGTAATTAAAGCCAGATGATAACCAAAGAGAACGGGAACTGGTAAAGAATGGTCCACTTATCCAGTGCGAGACAAGCTTGGACTCGTCTGACACCTACGTTGTCACACCAGAATGATCTGGAAAAGGTTTTTGTCTTATGTCCTTTTTACGTTTTATAATAGATCGGAGTTAATAAAATTGTCCGAATCTCCATGTCTAAACTAAAAAGCGTCTAGGATTCACACTGCTACATCCAAACCGTCTGGTCGAGGCACATTCCACAATCAAAAAATATTTTTCTATACTTTGCAACAACAGCGTTTGTATCTATTTTTTTCGGACTGAAACTTTCAGATGTTGGTAGGGTACATCCATCCCGTAAGTTTACGGGAGATTTGTTTTGAACTTAGTGAAATTTGCACTGAAGAAATTTGGTAGTATGGAGTGTAATAAAATCATTTAAATAATATTTAGTGCTCTGAGACTAATAAGGACTGTTAATTGTTAGCAGAGTGTAACAAGTGAACCAAACTTCATTCTGATTCTAAGTAATTTATTTCTAAACTGCAGACCTTGAGGAATTTACATTTGCTGCGTCATGTAAGTTTGCATTAGAAAAATCAACATGGCTGTCTCATGCATATTGCCAACTTCTACGAAATAAACGCTTCCGTTCGCACAAGACCTGTGATGTCATTTACCTCGACTGATAAGTGATTCATTAATGTGCTTCATTAATTTACTTCGTATGACGATAACTCAAGAAAAAATATTCATTAGGTTGCAAATCGTATTTAAGTTTAAATATGAAACGTTGCCACTAAATATATTTTAGAAAAACAATTCAATAGTAATTATGACAATTTCATTAAATGAACCTTAAGACAGACTACAGAATAAAAATTGAGATAGTGAAACGAACTGAGCTGAAAAAAAGTGTCACAAAAATATTTTGTTATTAATCTATTACGTAACTCTTTTAACAATAACAATTAATACCCACTTGACTCTGTACTGTTACTAATAACTTTATCAAAATCTATCTTATACTTAATATGGCACGAAATGCTAGTAAGAAATCAAGATTAATTATTTGCTAACACTTTTGGAAGTTTGGGACAATCAATATACGAAGGATTCAAACAAGGATACGTGTCCTAATATTAAACAGTTAACCAGGAAGCACTAGCACTTTCGTCCCACAAACAAGTCACAGGAAGAACACGATCATACGATTTGAGCACTTCGACGCACACGAGCACGAAGAGAGCTATGTTCTAGATGGCAACAAAGTTAACTTTTTCAAACATCCGCAATCACTACCAACGTAAACACGAAGAACACAAAATAATTAAATCATTCTCCTTATGGATCGACGGAGAATGATTGCGTTGGTAATACTGTGTACCACTTACACAGGAAGTAAATAATTAATTAATTAAGTAATTTACCATTAAGAAGAGCGGTTATCAACTACATATGATTACAACTACGTATGCGGAGAAGAATTAAGTGATTTACAGAAGTATCTTACACTAAACCTATGAAGTTAGAGCCTTTCCGTTCATGTATGTTTTTCACGGGTTACATCCCTTCCATTAGGACTTATCTGACTCCAATATTAAAGGAGCTCATCGCCATCGAAAGGAACACGCCCATTTTGACCGAATCGAGTAAAACCCGGAATAAGACTCCATCTGCGATCAAGTGTCTTCGAGAGAGAGCAACGGTGTCCTCACAAACGATACTGCCCCAAGAGGACAGCGACTGAGGACGGGTCTCACCACTAGTCCCCCCTGGGGACTCCCCGCGTCCTTTCTAAGAACACAGAGCAAAGAGTCGCCGCCGTGGTTCCCCATGCAACTCGGATTCCCTGAGGGCCTGTCCGCCCTACTCCGATCTGCCGCTGCGCTAGAGACCGCCACTGCTGCTGCTGTTGCATCTCTCAAGAAGCTCATCGTTGTCTTCCCCACCTCTCTCACCCCCGACTCCGCATCGGATTGGTGTGGAGAGAGACGGAGAATCACAGAGAAAAGTAGGGTTAATGACCTTCACTGCAGCATTCGTGTACATTCAACTACTGTACGTGTACATTCAACTACTGTGGAATGTACACGTATTTTCCCCGCATCTACCACATCTCATTTATCCAACGAACGAGAGCATGTACCGAAAGACATATCAAAACATTTTCTGCGATTCATAACAATCGGAAACTATTTTAAGGAAAAGTGCGCAAAATATCTGGCAAATGAACATTAACAATCTGTGACAACTCTCGGTCAGGTGAAAATGGCGACGAGTCGGGAATCGAACCCGGGAACCCCGCTTTTATCAAGGGGTGTTAAGCACTACACCACCAGTTCACCTTCCACAACTGGACACCATTTCCACCCAGACCTAAACCCCGCAAGACCTTAGACACATCCCCATACAAGAGATAAGTGAACAGGTGGCACACTATATGCACTTAATTACCGGTTTCACACGTACCTACGTGTTAAGGTTCGTTATGCATATATTTCTTCCGTGTACCCCACACGTGGAGAAGATATGGGATATCTTTCGGTCAGGTGAAACGAAACGAAAGAAATATATGCATTAACAATCTGGTGAACTGCGGTTCAGCAGTATATGAGCAATACAATATTTTAAGGAAACCTACATCATCTGTTCGATTTCATCTCTCTACGGTAATTATTACCAGATGCGAGACGTTTCGCAGATATCATATACTGATGCGAAAAAACAGTACAATATTAACCCCGGTATGACTCAATTCAATACGGGGAGATCTACATTCGAACGGTGCAGATCAAAAAGAGACAGAGCAGAGGTCTTCAATGAACTTCCAGGTTCTTGGTTAGATTCTTGGGTAAAGCGTAGAGTATTTTCATTTCGTGAGGGACCGCGCCAATGAAAGCACTTTAGCATCTTCACAAATCTTTACTTTTCCGCTAATCTTGATGCCAACAGGCGCATCTGGAATAAACCGACTGAATCTTACTAGTCTTAATAAACCAAATGCAATACGTAATTAAACATTAAGGTGGTAGGACACTACTGTAATTAATGAACAATATGTTAACATGGTCGAGAGGGAACAGGGAATGGTCGAGGGGGTCACGACTCATAGTTCTGTATTTAAATGAACTATTTTCTTCCATTGGGTCCAAGGGGCAATATTCATAATTAGTGAAACCTTCTCGATTGATTTCTCCTAACAGAGAATATTTGGTTACGTTACCTCTTCCAAACTAATTGAACTGAAATGGGAAAATTAGATATCTCGAACAAAAAATTTCATTTTCATTTGTGGGCACAATATTAACTATTACGTTATTCTCTTCGACTTGGTCAAGCCTGACAAAAGAGAGAAACGAAAACGAAGCACTCTTCGAGATAACTATTCTAGAAATTAAGTAAGAAAAAGCATCTTAACCAAGAAATTATATTTCCATTAAAGTTGGATTAAGTGTAAACACATCAAAAGATATAGAAAAATTTCATAAGAAAACTAGAAACCATACAACCTGTGTCAGTCAAAGATGACTCTAGTAGCAATAGATTCACACTGGCCACAATTACACATGTATAGAGACTGACTCCCTCATAGATCGGAAAAAATATCCTGGGTTTCCATTAGTAGATCTTAAAGCAGATGGTTCTCATCACATTATTGGGTATGTTACCTGCCGATAAACTAATTCAAAAGTTAGTACTTCGAGCAATAATGAAGCGAGATGGGCAGATAATAATAGATGGGAAAACACTAAAGGCGGAGAATAAAGGTTGGAGTAAATATTCAACGGATACATTTGTGCAAATATGGCAAATAGAGTGAGATGTCACAGAAACAACGTGATCCTTATGAATTTATATCCCATATACGATTTGCTGAAAAGCATAAAAAATGGTTCGTACCAACAAATGAAATGACAGAAATGTTAACAGGTCATGGAGATATTAAGACATTTAAAATGTTTCAAGATTTTTTTTTTTCATTTTCTTGTCTTAGCCCCATACCGCAGATGAATAGCTATTACTGGTGTTTGTTTTCACATTTCTTCATTTATACTCTATTTATTTGTTTCGTCTATTGTTTTCTATCTTCTACTTCTGTTTTGTTGTAGTCTCATTATCAATGCTGCACATTATCCTCTCTATTCTTTTCTAAACATGGCTCACACTGCAATTGATGCCTCGTTTTCTGTGTTTCTTCTCTATCTAGGTCCCCCCAGGGGACTTACATCGAGTAAGTACGTGTTTGGCGAACACGGGGCCCCGAGCTGAGTCTGACATTACATCCACTTACTTGTGCCATGCTCCTTTCTTTCTCTTTCCTGATCTCCCTTGGTCACCTCTTGTTCTTTTCGATCCCGACGCCATTAGGGCTAGGGTATCTTTCATTTTCCTACCTCGCCCCAGGGGACTAACATCTAGTAAGTACGTGTTTGGCAAACACGGGGCCCCGAGCTGAGTCTGGCATTGCTTCCACTTACTTGTGCCATGCTCCTTCCTTTCTCTTTTCTGACCTTCCTTGGTCACCTCTTGTTCTTTTCGATCCCGACGCTGTTAGGGTTAGGGTATCTTTCATTTTCCTCTTTCCTCTTCTTTTTTTTAATGTTTTTAGTAAAGTGAGATATGTTGGGATTTGAGTTTTGAGTTGTAATTCAGGAGGGTTTTTAGTGGGTATGGCTGAGTCATTCGGCGAGTCCCACACGCGGGGAGAGTCATGTTGGCTCTCCCTAGTGCGTAACTGCATTTTCCCTACCTTACAAGTTTTAAGGGCTCTAATGACCTTTGATGTTGACGAGCCCTAAAGCCCCACAAAAAAAAAATCTATCTAGGTATCATACTTGTACCACTATGACCTCATTATTGCTCTCCGATACTGCATTTTTCTTGTCTCTTTTAGATCTCGTTTGCCTCGTTTTGGTCGTTCCATTTTGCCCTCAATTAGTGCTAGCTAACGAGGTTCCTGTCCCTAGCCAGCGAGGAAGCAAGAACGTTTCTACTATCTAGCCTATTCATCACCACCCTTGGACATTCTTGTCACACATTTTATTCTTGTTAATCATATACTATTGTAGCACGAAGTTTCTTCTTATATCTATTATATTCGGGGCATTTCCTGCTTTTGACACGATGTGCATCGTTCATCCCATGCCCGCGACAATTCACACATGTACCCGTCTCGTCTTTCCCGGGACATATTTTGTACGAATGGTCCTTTTTCCCGCAATGGCTACATACGGGTGTCTCCTCTACACAACTACGTGCCACATGGCCATATCGCATGCATCTGAAGCATCATAATGGCAACGTGTGATGGTGGAAAAGACGAAGAAACAATAGAACACATCCTTTTGGGATTGTGAGATTTTTGGACCAGAACGGGCTAGGTACATGCGCAACCATATATGTCGAATAGGACCAGGAATGATAAATACTGAGCAACAGTATCAATGTTTTCAGGAATATGTAGCTAGGATATACAGATCTAAAAGGCCTGAGGACGAAGAAAATTCATCGAACGAGTCGCGGAATGTCATACGATGGGAACGCGACAAGAAAGAAAATAAATGGAAAAAAATGGTCCCCCATCACAAGGGGAACTAAATGAAGACGCGATCCCCCACATAGCACCAAAGGCCGACATGTATGATCTCAAACACAACAGAAGTAATTACACTAAAACGCGCACGCTCTTGATGTGTTTTGATGTTATTTGGAAAGTTGAAAGGTCTCGTTATTCTAAATACAGGCATATGGAAAGTTAAACATTGCATAATCATATTAACGTTAGATTATGTTGCGATAAAAGGTTAAAAGTCTCGAATGGCTGGATAGGGGAGGACATGAAGGAAATGAGAAAACATCTGGTCAGGTGAAAATAGCGACGAGCTCTTCTCTACGTGACTGAGGAAGGCTGAAACCGAAACTTTTCCGTCCAATTTATGAGAGAGTTTTATGTTTTTTCTTTCTATTTCTCATTATTTTTAAAACTTTTTATTTATAGAATACAGTAGTATCGTTTCATTGTCAAGATTTCCGTTATATTTATATATTTTCAAGAAGATATATAAATTAAAACGTTAACAGATAATAAAATATAGAGAAAGAAACACATAAGTCACTCACAAACCACAAATATCATGTAAAATCACGGAGATTCTTGTAATAACTCCATTTCTTCTTTACCTGTTCTCTTCCACGCTAAAACCACGCTTCCACATAAGAAAAAATTGTGTAACGAGTGCTTTAAGTAATGATTTTGGAAACTCACTCCAAACATTCCCAATTCATTTATGTAAGAACACGTCAATTAGGTTATATGTGGTCCCTAGGAGCCTCTACCCATCCCGGTTTAAACAGACAAGAGTAAATTTTTCTAAATTCGATTTCAAATTTCCCTCCGTTTTCTTTCCTCTCATCGAACGGTCAGTAATCCGAAGAGAGAAGAATCGGATCATTTTTTATGTGACTGATGGCGACAGTCGAAACGTTTCGTCCAATATCTGAGTGATTTTTATGTGTTTCTTTCTCTTTTATTATCTATTAAAGTTTTAATTTCTAGAAGATACTAGTGTTGCATTATTTTCAAGATACTGCGGCCAGAAGGATACTATCCTCTGCAGAACCCGTCTCGACACCTCAAGTCAACACATCACATCCTCTTGGTCAGTTCTTTTAGATACCCCATGAAGAACTTTTTCTCAATTATCCTGCATGTACGTGCATTATGTGGAGTAATTGGAACCGGCAGATATCCGAACAAATGGAAAATACGGATAATTCTGATAATATGGGATATAAGTAATGAATATGTACTGAATGCAGAACTCATGCTACCCATATAAAATTAAGAAAGTGAATTAATTATAGATCGCCGTGTATTGAATAAATAGCAGGAGGACTTCAGAAATTAAAATAGCATCAGTACTTACGGAACTTGACGTCTCAAGCTTTAAAAAATGTATATTTCATATTTTAAAAATATCTTCTAAGTACTTGTATCAATGATAAATGACCAAGGAGAAGTCTATTTTGTTGTTATAATTTTTTGATTTTCAATTTTACTGAAAATTATTTTTTACTTTTTAGTACAGTACTTTTTATAAAGAAGCTTCTTTTAACAAAAGGATTTTTCGTTTATTTCATTTAAGTGATAAAGTGTACCGGGTATGAATAAAATTGCGATTGAGCACCCCCTTGAGTCAAGGGTTATGCGGTGATATTTTTATTGCAGTTTGAGTGCATTAAACACCTTTAAAGTTTTACACAAAATAAGATGCTTGCCGTTTTATTTATTGCCTAAAAAGTTAAGGTTCAAGGTTGAAGTAGCATGGTTTTCAATGGTTGATATTGACCGAAAAAAGATCTCCCGGTACTCCCATGGAATATGGCCACCGCGACTTGGCACCATGTCGCCTCTCAGTCTGAGGGTCAGCTATCACCCGGTGGCAACGAAGGGCAACCAGGGGTGTTCGGGCGGGTGGCGTGTGCGCTTATTGGGGAGGAAGGGGCAATGGAGCGGTTAATCTTCGACACGCGGGTCACGTACGCACCCACGTTTCCTGCTTGATGCGCTCCCCTCTCCCCCCTCACTTACTAATAGCCACGGGAACAGGGTACAGTCACTGAGCAATAATTATCTCCGCAGAAGTCTCGTCAGGTGCCGGAGTCACGTGAGTATGTTTCAAACTCCGAGAAGAGGAGTACAATAACTGCAAGTACAACAAGACTGAGTATCTCAATGTTGGCACCACCCACTGATAACTGGTAGTCTAAGATATCACGGAGGCACGAAAGAAACAAACGTATTTAAATTCAGATTTTATTATCAATCCAAAATTTCATAATTGACGCTTCAAAAACTTTTTCAAGTCGCAGATTCAGGTTTTTTACCTTTATATCCATTGGGACTTTTGATCAGCAAGATGCAAAAAAAAAATACCCATGTTTAAGATCATTCAATGGAATGCCTTTTTCCGTAAGATTTGTGCGGAGTTCTTCATGATATAATACTATAATACAATCTCGAAGAAAGCTGTAATCCAAGTTTTATTCAAGAAAATTATTTTATCAAAGCGTTATAATTGAAATCAAAATACGACTTCACCTCCCGCTGTCTCTATTTCATTGTGATGTTATGAAACTGATCGTTAAATGGACAGCGCTACAGGAAGCGAACAACTCTCCAATACCATCGTCACCAATATTATCGAAATCAGTTAAAATGGCGGCGAAAATCGAAAGTAATGAATTACGTCATCAGAGCGTGGATAATGTTGTAATTCATCCACATATTAAATAAAATAATTTTACAAAGTTATGCTGCGCACCACATCGTCATTTTAATAACGTTACGAGTAATGGAATACACGTAAATTGATAAAACGATTTGATTGCGGTGCTGGGACATGATTACCCCGCAAAATGCGTGCGCTGCACAGTTTCAGCGAGGCAGTCCAGCCACACAGGGATATGGACGCACCCACGAAAGGCTTTTAAATTATATACTCGTTGCATTGCAATGCGAATAACACTTGTGCAAAAAGTGGACACGATCCTTTTCAATCATAAATATCTTGAGAGGAATGTACACTTCCGTAGGGTTAGTGAAAAGTGAATATTGAAAAGCTTCCTAGGAAAAAAAGACTATTATGTAAATGTTTCTGAGGCAGAATATTCCTAGTGTAAGATAATTTTATAATTATAAAACGTTCATTTCATTATTCCGTGACTTAAATTAGTTCACTCGTTTATTCTAATTAACGAAACAGAATATCATAATTAATGGTTATGTTACCTTTTTTAAAACAGCTTTGCAATGGCATGTTTACGTACTAGAGTAATAAGAAAGCTGTTGCACCGTAATACTATGAAAATAATGCTTTGCAAATATTAAGTTAAATAAATTATGCATATAAGTATACATTTTGGTTTAGTTTGTACATTTTTGAATCGTCGAAAGTGATAGCTAGAAACCGAAAAAGAAAACAAAAAACGTAAAGGAAGCACTAGAAAAATCTTGTACAAAAACGTGCACAAGATAATTGTATTTCTACAAAATACTATTCCTTTTGCCAAACACTGTTTCGAAGATAGGTCTTCCTGGAATCCAATATTTCATTTTTTTACTATAGTTTTTCAGGTGGAACATATATTAAAGAGATCACGAAGCACAAAGCAAGAAATGGCAATGACGAGATTGAGCGTTGAAGATTTAAATTAGATACATTTTGGATTAATTCTGTGTTTGGCAGAGCTAACCTGCAGAAACATCTGCTAAATAAAATTATAAATAAAATTATATAAATTCAATGAATTTCCATTATTATTATTTCTTAAGCTTCTTTTTCGCTATAGCCGTCTAGTACTTAGTCATAGATCGTGTAAAACAATCCGCATATATCGAACTCCGATTTGTCGAATTATCGTCTCTCTCACTTTGACGTTTTTTGGGGCCGCTCACACGGCTTCCTCCGATTTATATATAAAAGTATTCGATTGAAGTATTGGAAACTAAAATTTGTACACCTTCAAAGTGTTTTTTTGTGTTCTGCCAATACCAAACTCGTGCAGGATTACTACTGAGTCGAAAAGCAAAAGAAAAATGTAGTTCTGTTTCAAACCCATTTATTGGTCGTGTTAAACATTTGTTTAGCTCTTCACAAAAAATCACACGCTAGAGAAAAACAATAAAACCGGTGACAAAATGTTGAACATGTATCAAATGGGTGGTATTTTGCAGTACAGTGATTGAACTGTCTACAAAAAATAGATAGCATTTAATTAAACAAAATGCGTAATAGCTTGAGTATAAAAATAAGTTCAGTTTGTCAGTAGCTCAGGAAGTAAAGAGTTCAGAGTCGCCAGTCACAAACTGCAGTAATTATCGCATTTTCCACTTTTCCTATGTAGAAAAGTTGGGTCAAAGAAATAGTTGGAAGAAATAAGTTACAATTCGGAAAAAGACTTCGCTCAAAAGGTGTTGAACGTTTTTGGAAGACTATTCCCAGACATTTAATTTGGAGAATAATGGGGAAAAAATTTTTTTAATGCATCATGACGGTGATGACTCTTATCATAGTGAACATCATATCGTAAAGAGGCCCAGGTATGAGAGCAAGAAAAGCACTGTAAAGCAAGCAATGCACTGAAGTTTTCTTGACGCCCAAGGTCAAATACTGTTTACATCTTTGAAAATAAAAGTCAATTCTGTTAAGGGTCAAATCGACGGAAATAATCTCGTAAAAGAGCTATCCTATTCTCGTCTAAATGGAGGAAACAATCCCCAAACCACATAGTTTGGCATATATTTACCGGAAACTGATTTCCTGCATTTATCGAATTCTCGGACAAATCGAACTTCGTCCCCATTCTCCTCAGGTTTTGTGTGGGTTTCCTGGAATGCGTACGTTGGAACGGCTATTTGTAAATGCATGAATGTATATTTATTAATTATAAACCGTTTTTACTTGTTGAAATGAATGTTCATTTTCTTATTTAGATTTTTAATTTTAATGTATGGCGTATATGTTTCTCAGTTGTATATGTAAATCGTTTTATGATGTGTGTTTTATAGTGTAGAGTGTACAACAGTTTACGTTGTTAAAAATTTTGTTTAAGTTTTTGTTGATATTTAATGACTACTTACTTTCCTTTTTGTTTTCATACTCCACCACTCTTCAACAAATAGGTATCAACAGGTCGAAATTTCCTATACTAAAAATAAAGTACTTCAACATTGCCTTTCAGAAGCGAAGACACTTACTTGCGGATTTCCCAAGGTTCAATTCTTGGCCCCATACTCTCTTTGTTGTATGTTAACGACATGTCATCCTCCACATTAGACTACAAAATGTTTCTATTTGCTGACGACACTAATTTATTTTGTAAACACTTCAGTGCTCAAAAAGTTTTGTTTAACCTCTCTTTTTAGACACATACAAATCGTCTCGTTTAATATTTTAAATCATCCTTGCATTTATATTTATGAAACTTGTGTGTTAGTTAAGATTGAATTACTGAAGTGCTACCCTTGCTTCATAGGAAA
The DNA here is from genome assembly GCA_002313205.1 of Laupala kohalensis. Classification (NCBI taxonomy): domain Eukaryota; kingdom Metazoa; phylum Arthropoda; class Insecta; order Orthoptera; family Trigonidiidae; genus Laupala; species Laupala kohalensis. The sequence goes on along the minus strand of NNCF01128081.1, from coordinate 150,625 downwards.
CTGTCTTGTTCACGAACACAGTACTCGCAAATAGGCATAATATTCATCGTCCTTAGAATGTCAACCACTCTTTGCAAGAAGGGTCATATCATTCGGGAATCGTTCTAAATAATTCCATCTCCAAACACATAAAATATATTATTAAATCGAATATCTTCGAAGTTCCGGTTAAAAGCTACTTACTGCACCATTGCTTCTACAATGTACAAGAATTTATTGATTTTAATGTACTTTAATATTATTTTGTTAAATAAATTAATAATATTGATAATTAACTTAATAAATTAATTTATTGATTTTTAAGTTAAATTCGTCTTGTACTTAATCATACCATTGCTGTAGTACTTTCAAAATAACTGATTACAAGCAAGCAGGAAAATAAGGAAATTGTTGTGTTATATTATATATAGTTTAAGTTTATCTGCATATTTAATATAAGTTTAGTTTTATCTTCACTTAACCTGGGAACGGTTATGTACATTAATTCTGTAGCCTCATCCTGGCCCGGGTTTTTCTCCGGTTTTCCTTCGGGTAGAGGCGGATTTTTCATATAGGCTCTTGCGGAGAGGCGGCGTCTTCTGAAAAAATAAATCTCGAATTTAGAGTTATTTTAACAGTTCCGATTTATAAACAATATTTTCCGAATAATCGATATTTTTAATAATATGTACTTGTGAAATAGCTTTGTGTTTTATAAAATACAAATTTGGTGGCTTTCTGTTAATATTATGACACGTACTTTTATTCTAATCTTAGGAGTGAGCTGAAACGTTAAATCCGCCTCTGCCATAGGGTCCTTGACCGCAATCGATGGAATGGTCCTTGCTTGCTTCCAGAGAGTAAATTAGTTTATTGTCCTCCATGTGGTTATTCGCAGTTCGGAACAGATTTTTTACCATAAAATTTATATTTACTATATTTTGTAGATCAGTTGTTACACTTATTCTATTCATAGTTATTTTCATAGATTTGGAGAAAACATCAAGGTAGTCAACTAGAAAATTGCTATAAACCCGTACATCTCTCATTTCCAAAGTGTTTAAGGGCAACTAAGAAAACAATTGCTGCTCTGAATCCATTTCGTATTTTAACTCCTTTCGTGAATCTTAAGAAAAGAAGTAGTGCACTATAGTTTTCCTTAAGTTTTACTATTCATAAGAGAAAAGAACAATATTGGTCATAATCAAACCATTTGTTTCGTTCTGTCAGTCGCTTCACCTCCGCCCGCCCCCACATCGTTTTTGTAAGAAAAAAAAGGCTAAGACTAGAATTGTCACAATACAATTTATACAAACCTTACCGCATACGTATATTTCCCTTAATTTAGTTCATTATTCGACAGAATACTTCGCGGAAATACGCACAAAATATTATCCGTCCCGGTTAATCGATTCACACAGCGAGCGCCACATCGAGATGTGAACAATAGGATAGTAAAAGCAGTTTGAATTTTATCTTCCCCCCTTTTGGGTCTTGTAGTTCATAACTCCCACCACGCTTTGAATTCCCATTCATCGCCATTCACTACTGTTGTAAATATATTTAATGTTTAAATTTTGTAAAATGCCTCTAAACACTATTTGGTCAAGTGATATCCAATGTACCAAATCAAATATCCCATACGAAGAGGCCAATCGTTAGGAAGGTATTTTTAACAAACATACGTTAAAACGTTCAGAAAAAAACATTTATTAAATACAAATCCATTCAGTATTTCTCCTACAATAATTGAAAATGTAAACTTTGCTATAATCTATTCGATTTTCAACCCCTCAACAATACTTAAAGTATCGCATATGGATAACAATTTCACCTGACTTTTAATCGGTCATAATACCCCAAGTGCAGTGGGATTAAGTAATTCCTAATTTCAAATAAACAACCCGGCGAGCCATTATGCATACAAACAAATACAAATGAAAACCTTTATTATTCAAAACTTGGTCCACAATTGTTTTAATTTAGTTTACAACAATTGATTCGACCATTTCATTGCATTTATCAGGACTTATACTGAAAGTCTTTAGAGTGACATATTTATTGAAGTACCTATTACTATCATTTATGCTTTAGAAATACAAATCAATATAAAGTACATAAATACCACGATTAATTATAGTAATTATTAAAATTAGTTTCATCTTAAATTTGTTGCATTCAACGTTGAATCCTTTTTCCACTTTTTTCCACTTCAAGGGCTGCCTATACTGAATTAGTAATCGTTATCTCTTCATAGACCTTTTGTTCGCGGGTTTTGATATTCACTCCCATTATTTTGTATCTCTCTCACTGAAGCTTGGATAAAGTTGACTTGTAGGAGTTATTTTTTCGCAACTGATTCGATCGTACTTCCACCCGAATTAAAGCTTTCACTTGTCTCATGTTTTGTCAATTAAATGTTTTGTTCATCCCTGATTGCTCTTTGCGTTCAATGGTATACGGTATCAAACTGATCTCGCAATAATAAAATCTATTTTATGGAGGTCTTGGAACCTTCCCGAGTTTACTCACTCAATATTTTAATGTGATTGTATAGTGATGGCAAACAATGATTAAAATGTAGATTATTATTAATTGACTACTTGTACATCAATAAGTCACTAACTCTCCGGGGAGATTTGTTAGTGTGTTATTCTCTTACTGGGTGAACGCTCCCTACCATCGAGTATGCGTAAAAGTATGCATACTTAATTGATACAATCAATATTCTTTTGTCCGACTTTTATTCTATGTGAAAGTATTTTTCCAGTTCATTTTAAAACGTTTAATAATATCAACTCTGATTCATTTCTCCATTATTCTTTGATCATTTTATGTCTTATTTTGTAGAGATGTGCCGAGGTCCAGGTCATCTTTTCCATCTAAGCACATGATTTTGATAATGAGAAGGTAAGACGTCGGGATCAGGTGAGAAAAACTCCAGCGGAAATACTCTCTAAATTCGGCCGAGCGAGGGTCCGAACCGCTCAAAGAGAGGAGAGACCACTATTGCACGTAATTTTGATAACGTTGCAGATAACCCATTCTCTATGATTTGTTTGATAGCAATGCGCAAGCAATCGATGAGCTATGATTTTCGTTTTTAGTTGCTTTTCGTAGGAAGTAAGAAATGACTTTGGTACAGCGGAGAGTAAGCAATAAAAATTGGTTTCACAGTTCCTCGATTGCTTTGACGGGCGTATGGTAGACTGGATAGGAAACATTTCATTGGCTAATAATTGAAAACAAGAGTTTAGTAAAATATTTAATTACCTGTGCAAAGATGAACAAAATGAGAGCTTTTGAGCTCAAGAACGTTCCAATGAGATAAGAAAAAAATCCCTCGTGGTTAACTTGCTGGTGCTCCTACTCAAAAAATCTGTTATACAGCCTCACTTTCGCCAATGCATCACATAATAATACAATAGTGTAGCATTCCTCAACTCAAGAAGGATAATACGCAAACACTCGTGAGTATTCTCCCCTGAGAGGAAAGGATGAACCTCTTCATTATTCCTCAACCTGAGAGGGAAGGGAACCTCTTCTTTATTCAAGAGTTCCCCAGGTTTTTCAATCCATACCTCAATAGGGTAGTGTCACAGGAATAGTCTTTCTTTAATTGTGTTTACTAAATTATGAACATTTAAAAAATGATGTGTACTTATCAAAACTAAAATCGTAGCAGTTAAAACAAGGAAACTTAATTTTAAAGTGAAGAGCTTACTTTTAGAAAAATGTTCTGTTGTACTTACGGCTGTCATACTAATTTCAATCATTAAAATTTTCTGTTCTCATTTCAAGCAATTGATCATCACTTTCTGCTACTGAATAACTGTTGTGCATCCAGTGCAATAACAGACAGACAATTCTTCAAAACGTATATAATCGAATTCCTTGCAGTAAATGAATCATTAAATTACTTCTCCAAATACTGATTTATTTCACGATTCGACGATATTCAGGCTATCAAGTCCGCTCATCCTTCTAACCACACCACTTGGGTGAAGGGTTTGGAGTAGGCGAGATTTTGGTACAAGCCGGAATGTAAGGTACCGAACCGACATTGGTTTGGAGCAGGTGAGAGAAATCCCGGTTGTAAATCACCTTATTACTTAAAATTTATTAATTAAACAATTACATACTTACATTTCACCCAGTTCGGTCGAGCAGGGAGTCGAACCAGCACTCTTCTCCCCATCGGCGCGAAGGGAGTAAAGACGCGTCTACACTACGGCTATCAATATACCACTGTCGGAAAAGAGCGCAAAATTTTCGATGCAGTTCTAAGAATAAAATTTTCCCGCTATTAAAAAATAAACACGAGAAGGGTCTGCAGTTAATGTGATTAGTTTGTTATGCCGATATTATCCACACACTAATATTACTTTAAATGTTAGAAATACACAAGACCAACGAACTCTCGGCGTCTTCCGAGACCCAATACGACCGTTCCAGAAGTCAGTACCTGTGCACTTTCCATCCCATTACAATCCGCCTTCTCGAGAACGCCGCTCCCTTCCCGTACTCGATGCTCGCAGCTCGCTACTCTTTGGGCACACTCAATTTGGAAGGTAGCGCTAGGACCACACTTCGTCCTTTGAAGAAACCCATGGAATTCGAGAGCCGGAGAAGCCGCCCTTTCACCCCGTGGGTCATGGTTGCGTGAACAGAGCTACGACACAAGCGGAGATGGAGGTCGGGAGAGATCGCAGGCGAAAGGACATGGCGCTAAGGTGACGGAGCACGGAGGCGCGGGGTATGCAGAAGGATAGTGGTGAAGTTGGAGCGGCCGGAAACTGAGACAGGGGTGTAATTGGTGGCTGGAAAGGGAATGCGTGAGCGCGAGGTCAGGGTTCGAGCCGCCGTCACGGACGTGCATGGCTGACAACTTCGATTGGTTTCTTACCTTCGAGCAAGCGTCTTGGTAGTGGCTTTGGATCTTTCACTTCTCCAAGGAATCCCGGATCATTGTGATTTCTTGTTTTTGTCAGTTAACTTTAAGAAATAATACATAGCTATCTTGAGTGATTCCAGTTTTGTAACTTTATGTTCATTGTGAGTATTTTTTCCTCATAATCTTTTATGTATGTGCAGTGAGTGGACATGACATGAAACAGATGGTAGCAGACGTAGCACTGTTACCTAAGACAGTAACACACATTCTGACGGTAAATGATCATGAAATGTAAGCTATTAGGTACTGAAGTAATCATATCCTCAATATTCTAGAAGTATTAAATGACGAAATACATAATTATTAATAAGGGTAAAAAGATTTTAATGAAGACAAATTTTTTCTGCTGTAAAACAAAAGAAATAATGAAAAATATTGGAATTATGAAAACAATAATATGATTAACATTGAAAAAAGAGTACGCGGTACCGAAGGAAAATATTGCACAGAGTGATTGCGTAAGTATGATTTCTCTAAGAATCAATGAGACAAAACCAAATTGTATGGTTATGAGAAAACCGAGGTTTGTGGAAGAAATAGAAACAAAACTGTTTTAAATACTCACGGACACAAATCTGCAAATTGGTTTAAAATGTAAATATCTTGTGGTAATTATGGATAATCGCGAAAATTTTAAAGAAAATCAGCTAAGAATGTGATATTAGTATATAAATCAGAAAAGTAATGTCGAAAAGTGGGAAGGAAATGTTTTATTTAATTTTGATGCCACACGTAAGATATTTTTCCACGTGTCTTGCAATGGTAAACAAAACAGATAAACTAATTTAATGTCTTTTTTATTTCAAAGACTAAGAGCTGTACTAATTAAAATGTGAGGCGAAAATGTGAACAATGTGCTAAAAGTAAAAGTGTACTTGAGATAAGAAATTAACAGATGTGTTAACCTATTACCTAACTATTTAAGTAATTTAGTAAAGTTCGGATTTTTAGGTATTAGATAAACGATGCGTAAAATTTACAGGTAGTTACAAATACAGATAAGTACAATCGCTAAAAAGCAAGTGGTATTTGAGTTGTATTATGTAAATATATTAGCCATAAGCCACTAGTAAATAATATAAGTACACTAAAACCTGAGTGTTCTCTAACTCAAGATTCGGATTTACTCGCAAAAATTCATCGTTAGCATAATTTCTTTGAAGGTTGTGTTTTACAACCATTCTGAGTATTTCCTGGATGTTAGCTTTTGTATTCCAAACAAGAGCCAAAAACCTGCCGTGAATTGTTGGAGAGAAAGTGAGGTTAATTCAAGCAAATTGAAACGATCTTGCAGATATCGTACAGGAAAGAAAGCTGAAATGGAAATGGTGGTTTCATGTAAAATCTTGAAATACATGTAGAATGTGTTGAGTTGATCCACAAGTTACTGATATTGATACAAAATAATTCAAAATTGCATCATTCTTTCCACAAATTACGAAAAAGAAAATTGAAAGAGGAGTTCATTAAGTTTTTACCCGGAAGATATATTCAGGTCCAGAACTGAATACTCTTAACAGTTACGCAAACTTATGATAGTTCATGCTGTTACATTTACTAAATTCATATGACACTAAATTCATTACTTGGAACTGGGAGAATATATAATTGCTAACACCGCCTTTCGAGTGCAAAAGCGAAGATTTACGCTGGTAAATTTATTTTCACTAGAAGTTAAGTCTCCGCTTCTTCTGATCGCACCTGAATCGTTTACTCTCTTGCGGACTGGATATCAACTTAATGCTCTCCACGTGGTCATATGCTATGTAGCAATTGCTTTCTTCGTCAATGAATTTATCGCGCACCCAAATTACAAACTTTAAATTGTCCTCCGCAGCAATGTTAAGAATCACTTGAAGCATTAACGAAGTATTTCAAAAACCTTACACGAAACAAATGATTTTTTTAGAATTACTCCAAACCCATACATTAATATCCTTTAAATACGGCTACTTAAAGAATTTTAGAGATCAAAACTTGCGCCAGGAAAAACCTTTTATATAATGATGACACACATTTCAGGTTCTTTTGACTCATGTTATCAATGTATTTCCGGAATATGTTTAATTTTTAATTTAAGTTTTTCCATGCAGTCTAGTTAATCAAATATTGAATTGAGTTTTCGACAGATACCACTTAGTTATGAAATATTTCTGTTGTTCTATTCATTTATCCGCAGTGGTGAAACAACCCGGCCAATATGTTTGTGAGAAACACGATGCATTTACGGAAGTCATTTGAAACTACAAACATTAAAATTAAAACGTGGAATTAATAATTATTTATTTTTCTAAAATATATGTTTTTCTACAAAACACTCCAGAAAATTCTGTCAATATTGTCTTTCATGTTCAATGTAGGTTAAACACTTCACAGTAGCCTTTGCACACTTGTCAATAAATAGAGTAAAAATAATAATCGTATAATTTATCAAATGTATATCTAAATGAACATGCTTGCAAGCAAATAAATCGATTCATTGGATTAAAATGCACAGGCATGACAAAAAATCTGTATTTTCATGTATTATAGAGCAGACGAATCAAATAACGTACAATAACTATATATTTCATTGGCCAGTCTCCTCCTATTTGTCACAGTTACGGATGCACTGCAAATTTAACACAAATTATCAAGTCCCAATTAGACGAACATTGAGTAGTTCCCAATCGTCGCGCGTTTCTGATACGGAATAAACAACTTCACGTCTGAATCCGACATAGTCAGTTGCCTGGGGAGGTTTGACATCATTAGAGAGAAATGCAATGCCCCGGTGGGTTTCTGTGCCTGCCCAGCGCGGAAGCGCTAAAGTCAGTTTGCGGAGTTGGAGACTGAGCTTTCCCGCTGCCGCTCCTCTCGATCTCTCCGAGCCTCCCATGATGAGAAGCCCCCAAGTCGGGACGAACTATATGCACCTTCCTTAAGTTCGATACCTCAGAATATACGATATCTCAGATCTTGAAAAATATAAGGTTCGTAGACTTCGTTTTTTTAATATGAAGCTGAACCATTATTCAACTTAAAATGTAAGCTAGGTTTAAGTCTGATGTTTGTTTCATCGATTTCCTAACTGCTGTTACAGAAAACTGCTCTTGCATACTTTATCACTGCTGTTTCTTTTGAGTCACTTCGCAAACCTATAATTTTCGAGTAAACTCTTAGAAGAGGCTATTATTATTTTTACCCAGCACTAGAATGTGGAAATTCGGAGATTTTTTGTGAAAGAAATATGAGACATAACGATGGATCGCAAGATTTAGATGTTACTAAATTTGAAATAGTTTTTACAATACAAAAATAATAACACCGAGTTCATGTACAAATACATTCATTAATATAAGTAGTTGAAAAAAAATACAAATCACTTCTCCTTTACATACACTTATGATCCGAGCGATGTCGGAAAATTTGGGTAGTGGGTAAATAAATCCCTCTTTACAAAAACGAAATACAATCCTGCGATGGGTTCGTGAAAGAATGATCGAAAAACACTTGAGTGCAAAGGAACGATATCCGTCTATTATTAATTCAAAGATATTTTATTTTATAAAAATTGAATATGGAAGGAGTTACTGAATGGAATGAAGACCTTCTGTGTGTTCGACTTTTCGACGGTCGAAGTTCCGCCAATTTTCATTTTGTCTATCAGAGCTAGTCCCAGGAGAACTGTTCCTGTGTAAGACAGCCAGCGATTGATGACATCATTCCCAGTAGAACACATCTTGCTGGTTGGTAGGCACTAACAAGGAGAGGATCCGAGGTGGGAAAAAATGTTAGGATCCAGCTTTTGCGGGGTGGTGGTCATAGAGTATACATATTAGACTGTTCAAAAAAGAAGTACGAAATCATTTATTGTTCTTCTAGTATGTTTTAGAGAGTGAAAAATGGTTTCGACTTCACATAAAACGAAGAAAATTTGATAAAATTTACAGGTCGCGCAAGACTAAAATGTGTGTTCGTAAAAATAATTTCCAAATAACTGTGTTAAAATGACGTAACTTTCTTTAAGAATTTGTATGCATCAAATTATGTTAAGAATGTATGTTAAGAATAATGTATCAAAATTTCATGATTTTTTCTGAAATTTTGATAAAAATAATACCTTTTTGTCATTTATTGCACTGAATTTCACTTGAGAAACGTATTCGTTAACTCGCAGTCACAAAATGTAACACACTTTGAATTGTTTTTCAGGAAAGTGAATTTTAAGGTCAATTTTTCTCAGGATACCTCTCCAATTTTCACTGTTGTAATTTTAGCTGTCACTCTTTAAAGAATGACATGATATCTGTATAACATTTCAGGTTCACGAGTGCATTTATATTCTATTGAAAATTTATAATAGTATTAATAGCAGTAACATTAACTTCTTTAGTTCTTCTCTTTTACTTTTAACTATCTTTTTTAGATATAGTTTTACCAACACCAAAATAACTATTTTAGATCAACTTTAACAAACAAATAAAAAAATTAATGTATTTATTATAACTTATTTAATTTTTCAAAAATCTTGAAGCATTTTTCGTTAAAATAAATCCAGAATACATTCAACTTTTCATATCCCTCTGTATCATTTTTACATATAATGAAAACAATTTATTTCAAAATTTTTATTTTAAACACTTTATGTTCAGGAGCACGAAATGGAGCTTGTCTTCTATTAGAACAAAAACTTGATAAAGATTTAATGCATTAGCCACCATATTCATGAGCTTATTCTAAAGAATGTATTAGAAAGAAGTCTTCCACTAACGACTACAGGTCCAAATATTGGACTACATCCAAATTTGAAGCGGGTATTGATGATGAAATCGTACCTGAGGCGCTGAATTCTGAAAAATGGGCAGTTGTATCGTTTGTCTTGCAGCAGATACAAGTAATTTGTTTTAAAAATATTATATATATAAATAATTGAAATTATAATTTATAATATGACTAATTATAAAAGATAATTTTGCGGGATGTAAATATTTTCAATGTCAAATATATTAGATCGTGGATTACTACTATAAGTACTATTAGTAGACAATTTCGTTTTCTTGCAAAAATTGATAAGTTACATATATATATATATATATATATATATATATATATATATATATATATATATA
>NNCF01128081.1:94981-140560 GCA_002313205.1 Laupala kohalensis | reverse complement strand
AGAGAGAGAGAGAGAGAGAGAGAGAGAACAGTTAAAATAGAGACGAAAAACCAATAACACCGATTTGAACGAGGCGCCAAGAAAGGTGCGTTCGGTGAGTTATACAACACAGACGTAAGATTTTGAGATTCTATGATACGAACTAGGAAAGTGTGAATGCACCTGACAAAGTTAGTGACGCGAAACCATCAGAAAAGACGGGTGATTGGCGGAATGCGTTGTGCGTGAAGTTTAGAAGGAGTGGGGGTTAGCGCCAAGAAGAGAACAACACGACATGAATCTATCTCATTTGTTCGGGGCTTCTTGGAGGAGACGGTTGACTTGCTTAATTCGTACGAGTGATCTTTATCACGCAGACCATCAGCGGGTAGAATCACGTTGTAATCGTCCGCAGATTTATTAAACGAGAACGAGCCGATCTGAATTTATAGTAAAGGATCAGAACATTGATTTTTAAATTCAGTAATTTTTATTACGCGTGAAGTCGCAAGTTACGGATATCATTTTATGATATTTTATCGCAATCGACGTTATAAAGGGAACGGCCGGATACAACGCAAGTTAAACGCGTGATAATATTTGATCAAGGGCTCCAAGTGAAGCCAGCAACGTATTGTAAAAGTTGTCTTACGAATCCGGAAACATTTGCACGCCGGTGGTTGGAAAATCTGTCGCGAAAGCCGATCGGAACGAGGGAGTACGAGGAAGTAAAACGTAATAAAGCAGGCGTGGGTCAAGGTCACTGGACGAACTCCGAAGCAGCTGTTGCAGCCTGCGTTAATGAAAAAAAGGTGTTTCGAGCTGTTACGGGTGGACACGATTTCGAATAAAATACGCTGGTTGTGAGTATACGTCTCTGTGAGACGGACATTATACGAAGTGATTTCGTTGATTAGGGACTCATATTTAATTTTGTAATTCGATGTTAACTAGTATCTTGCGAAAGAGAACGTTACATTGGAGTTGAATTTATCTCATTCACTGTAAAAATTGGGGTTTGTTTGAAGAAGAAAGAAGAGAAGAAAAGGCGTTCAAAAAAAAAGAACTGTTAATTGAATATCAGAAGAGAAGACTTAATTATTGCTCATTTCATGCTTGCTTTGATATTGTTTTTCCATAATTGATTGTATAAATTTTAACTGTAAATGCACGAATCAAGAGAATGAGCTCAATGTAACAGTGCGCAATCAGTTGCGAGGAATTTATATTTGTATTTTGGTACTGTGGGGGCAGAAGAGTTGTGTATTTATTGTAAATGTTATATGTATCGTTTGTACCTTAGTATTGTCAGAATAAATTGTGGTAATCGCATCAGAAGTACCGAATCCTTATTTTATAGTTATCTTAATGCACGTTTGGGTTTTTTCAGAAGGGTNATATATATATATATATATATATATATATATATATATATATATATATATATATATATATATATATATATATATTACAAAAATAAATTTTGCTTTTATATTGTCTATCCACCATCTTACAAGTAATTTAGTCTCTGTCGTGACGTTGTTCAAAATATACGTATTCCGAATACTTAATATTGAGTTTTACCTCCATTCTCTAGAAATAAGTTTTTCGTACATGCGGCAACGTGTAGTCTTTATATCCGAAAATTAGTATTACCAGATTACCCGAATTATTTTTAATATAGAAGGAATTTACATCCTTCCCGCGTCTTTGGTTACCCTCGACCGCGCACTATGCCTGTCTGCTTAAAACAAAATGAGTTCAATCCAAATATTAGTTTTCTTACAGACCTTACCAACAGTTTTTGGAAAAACAATTGTCAGTGCATTTCATAGTGAGAACAGATATATATATATATGACCTGGAGAAGAATGCATCTTAATAACTTTAATACATTCTGCTCCCCTGGAATGCTCTGCAACATTGTAGATGCGAGGAACATTTCCAAGTCTGTTTAACATAAAAAGTGAATAATTCTACACTTGTTCACGCATTGCTTGACTTCAACATTGAAATAAAAGATGCTGCCTCAATCAATTTCTTTCTCTCAAAAAAATTTTGGCGGCATTCCAAAAACATTGAAAAAAATACTCGATAAAATGTCAAATAAGTAATACATATAATATATTACAAATCGAATTTAGAAATAATGCAAAGTTAGAATAAGGAAAGTATAACAATCGTGATTACGGGTCCGAACATAAAATTCATTTGCTATTTCGCTATGATAATTTACTTTTACTGTTTTAATAATGCATTGGTTTATAGAAAAATTTAACATATGAGTCACATCCAGATTAGAAGAGGAAACGTGGGGTTTGCGGATTGTATTCCTCGAACTCAAAACATTCGACTAAGTCCTCCTGCATCTCGTATCGCATTCCCTCTGATATCCATTGACGATAGAAAAGCCGATTATCTCAATAGCACGCCACACACGTGGAATATGATTCTCCGCAGTGATGTATCAGCCCCGCGTTGGTCACATTGCCTAGCTTCGTCAATGGATGCAGCAGTTTTCGAAGCGGTATCGAACTGAGCTGTTTGTTCGTAACTCGACCATCTCGGTGCTCTTCGACTTGGCCGGCGTCGCCACCCACTTTGTCCCGCTTTGACTTGTCGTCCTCCGGCCGATGCTCTTACGCTTCCGAACATCGCTCCCTTGCTCTGACTTCCCACTTCAACTTCTCCGCTGCACCCTCAGAAGCAGCATCGTCCCATCTCCCCCACTCCTGACTCTCCAGAGCAGACGTCTCCGAAAGTCAGTCCTCTCTCGCATTCTCCCTGTTTTGCCACTTTTCCCTTGTATCATGTTGTACAGCAGGGTTGCCCAAGAGTGAGCCAAGTGAAACAATGAAATTTCGCAGGGGTACCTAAAATTTAAATCTCTTCAAAAAAACCAATAATTTATTCAAATTATTTCTTTTTCAGTTCATCTAAAAAAGGACACTAAAAAAATTGACCATCCATCCACAGATGCTTTTACAACTAAAGCAATTAATAGAACATGCTCTATTCCTGTGCTATCCATATCATACACAGAACGGTAAAATAGAGGGACTGATGGGGGAAAGATCCAGATTTGAAAATAAGGTACTTAGGTTACGGATTAATAGAGCTCAAATGTGTTCAAAAGACAGAGAGATTGAGGGTCCAGTGCAGGGAAGAGAAAAGGGTGAAGGATATTTATTTCAGTTCGTTATACGAGGAAAATAAGGATGTGGATGACGTGTAAGCAGAGTTCAGTGTAATAAGCACCTGAATAGATTGAATGTTTTGGAATAACGTGATTAATCCAAGAATGTAGAAGATGTGGGCATCCCTGTTCCTCCTCCAATTCAATCTCCACAGAGCTCTGATTTCCCCTTCGTGTCACTCCTCACCCTGGCGGATCCTGCCCCAGCACTCATCGTCTGTCAGCCTCCGCCATGTTGGCTGCCCGCTCCTCGCCGTGCGCGGAGCACAAGCACTCCACCGATAGTTGGTAACTCACGACTTCTCCCTTGCTACCGAGCCGCTTGGCGCCCCGGAAACAACTTCCAGCCCCGTCTCCGAGTTGTCACCTCGTCCTGGGAATTGACTGGCCCGTCCACTTCACTCTCATGCATCCACCCGTAATGTGTTTGGTTGTTCCGTACCATTTGCTCTTAGATCGCTTATTGTGTCCATCTTCAAATGTGTTCATTATATCAAATTAAAGGTACAGTAAACATTCTTGGATGATTTATTAAAAAAACCCTCGAGCAATTTCCAAATGAAAAAAGAATAAATTTCTCGCGGAAAAATCCCAATTCCTCCACCACCCGGATTCCTCCACCCATATCTTGATTAGGTAGAAGAACTTCAAGGCCAGAACATCCCTAAGAGACAAAAAATGTACATATTTCACTGTTCAAAGCAATTTTCTGATAAGACTCATTAGATACTTTTATCGAATGAAGAAACTGTCGTGAATTTAGAAATTGACATAAATAACTTACTCAGCGTATTTTAGTTTTATGGGAAAAACGTGAATTGAGATTGTTGTCCCATTTAGTAATAAAGTACCTGTATTGGTGCCCTTGTTAAAACTGCAACATAAAACATGGTATAAAAAAGTGGGGAAGAACAGCACTTCAATTGACTTCCGAACAATTTTTGTTAGATGTGGTTGCCAGAGTAAACACATTTGACGTTATATTTAGGTTCCATTTCCAGTAATTATAACCAAAGAAATTGTTATCAAAATTTGGAACGGGGTAAAATGGGTCAATATGATTAATCAGTGATACGGGTTAACTGATCGAAAGGAGGGGTTTATGCGTGTTGTCGATGATCGAAAACTCCAAAATCCCTCTTGAATATATTGATTGATACTAACGTGAAGGTGCACAGATCTGATAAAAGAAACAAGGGGCCTTCAAAATAAGACTCGCGGACCACGTCCGGTCCGTTAAGGAGTTGAATAATGTCAGTGTTCAGGTTTCGAAAATATCTTGCAAAATAATAGAATAACGAAAATGAAATTATGGACATGTTTCAAAAACCTCACAGTCGATCCTCGAAGACTTAATAGAGAGACGTTCTCACTGAAAAATGGTCCTGGAAATATTTTTATGAACGAGAGGCTGTACTTTAAAACAAATCAATATTCAGTTTGTCTCCTTCACAAAGGACGATCGAATCGGACGAAGTGTAGACTTTTTGTGTAGTTGTATATGGTAACAAATTATTTACTTATGAATTAAAATTAACAAATTTACATTGAGAAGTGACATGCCCAGTAAATGATTTATTCGCCGGGTCGAGAAGAGGGGTCGTGCGTTTGTGTGAGTAGGATAGTGCGGGTTCTCCAATCCGTCAATGGCCACGAAGCTTCGAAATTGTATCGACTAATGTTTCTCAAAGTACGCACCCCGGGGACCATCGTGTCTCACCACAGGGGTCTGAAAAGTTATGAACCACGGGTTTAGACCACCATTAGATCTAATTCGTGGGTTCATAAAGCGGTAGCGGGAAAGACGGAAGGAATAGGTGGTCAAAGCACATGACATTCTTTCAACCACGCATTGATCCCAGATTTTTCTAATGGGAAATAGAGACAGACTGTGCAGTTTATGAATACCCTACGCCCATATCCTCGTAAATTCTTCTTCTCATCATCTGTCTGTTATGACTCATGTTAATCTATCGCCAAAGACTCCCAGCAATGAAGTTCGCAGTAGAAAAACAGGCGTACATCCGTCCAGGACGCTGTAAACATCCGCGATAAAAGGCCATACATCCGTCAGGGGGAGTCGAGGAAGCAGCGTGCGATAAACAATCTGCGTCGCGCGAACTGCACAGGATGAAAGACATTCTGCGAATTAGCTTCTGGAGGCCAGATGAGAAATTCTGCGACTCCAGTTCAGGTCATAGAAAATACTACTATCTGCAAAGATGTGTGGCAATGAAACAAAATCCGTAATTATTGAAGATGTTAAGAGAGATCGAGATTCATATTCATTCTTCAAAAATAAATTTAAGGTGAAAATATCCGATGATAAGAAGTTACGTCAACATTTTGTAAATTGAGACTCAAAATATAACTTTTTGAGTTCAAAACATAAATGCAAAAATAGTTGTTTTCTTGTGGCTCATCGTCTTGGAGTGCAAGGGGAAGATCCAATTCACTTTGCGTATAATTGGTTTTCCTACAATGCAGCTTATCGTTGACAGGTTTACCTCATGAAATATTTTATAATATTGGAAAATACAAAAGATAATTTGATGTTTCAATGAAAAAAGCACAGAAATAGAATAGTACTTATTATCAAAGTAAGAACTTGCTTTGCAGGGAAACTCGATTCCTCTCAAACAAATATGTGGTCCAGTTCACCTATGAGCGAAGTGGATCTTAGTTTGAAGTTTAAGGCGACCAGCCGTGTACGGGTGAGTATATATGAAAAATGTGTGCGGAGACTGGATGTAATGGGGCACATATATTACGTGAAGAGACATAGCACAGTGTATGAGATTCTCACAGCTTCGGGCTCCGAGGACCTGCTACTTACTGACAGCTGCTGCCCCAACTTCCTCACAGATTTCAAAGATAATGGCAAGTTTATGCGAGAACTTGTGCGGTCATGTCCCCTCACCATTGATGATGCATCCAAACAAACGTCCCCCACCAAGTCCTTTTCCGAAACGCTCCAGAATGCCATGCCCTCGGGAACCACACACGGAGAGGAATCTCTCACTATGACCCTTTAACTCTTTCTATCAGTATTTGTGTAAGTATTTACATTTCTTTCTGTTCAAAGAGAATCTTACAAGACACATTGATAACTCTTAATACCGTGAAAAGTACGCATTTGCATATTTCAGATAAAAAGGTCAGGGACTATTATCATAGATTTTACTCAGATTTAAGATTTCTTTTCAATATTCTCTATACATAATACTATTGAGAAAAAACAATGCATGTCTAAGGCAAAAGTTATTTTATTTTTATTTTTCTGCATGATACTAAGAATGGTGAAATCACAAAATGAGGCTTCATCCACCAGAATAAACAAAAGAATTGAAACATTTAGCACGCATTTTCCCAAAAGATCTCAATGTGAACATTCTAGAGAAGAACATTATACAAAGTTTATTGATTCAGAGCGGTTAATGCACATGGATAATTGATATTATTTTCAAATGATATCAGCACTCGAATTGCTCGACACTCTCAACGAATATAGATCTAAACAAAATATTTTAAAAGAAATTTACGTTCCTGTATATATAAAACAACATTATTTTTTAAACGTAAGTACACAAGGGCAGACAAAATTAATTTATGTGTAGATTACAAATATTCAATCCAATGTTTCAAAGTGACATTTCTCTCTTCCGTTGCGCGAAAAGGCTTGAAATTCGTACGTCTCCTGAGAATATCTATTATTATGTCAATGTAAATAGCAATTTTTAATTTCAATGTAATAATACACTTTTAACCATCCCTTAACTCTTCCCTTGAAGTGTTAAGTTTTTATCTTAACATTATTTTCTTCACCTCCATCTGTCCATATGTACAGGTGTAATTGGGTAATTCTATCTCCAATCGACGAAAGTCTAGATTTTGACATATCAGAGTTTTATAATTTTTGGAACTCATATTGTACCACTCACCCATCCAAATGCACATAAAAAAGGAAATAAACATTAGACTATTATGTGATATACTATATCTGATTTGTGAGTTTCGTTTTGTAATCACATTTACTTTTATTTATATTTTCTAGAATTATATAATAGCAAAAAAATATTTTTTAAAATTGTTATGTATTGAATTGAATACTATTAAAACACATTCAACGAATAGTAAAAAGATACAGTATAAAAAATTGAACGCATTTTATGTTAAAAATCAGTTGTGGATTGTTCTTAAGATAATGAAATTATTTTTTGTTCTCGTGATTGATATTAAAGGAAAACCCATTCAACACTTAAGAGAATGACTACAAAATTACATCTCTATGTCGAAAACACTGCGAGGCGAGATTAGCGGAGCACTTTCTTCATCTCATCAAAACTTTTATGTTATGAGATGTATCGATTTGAAAAGTTTCACGAAGGTACCACTATTTGTTTCCTAGAGTCTCTTCTAATAGGAGGTACCGGTGATACCCTATTGGGACTCGCCCCCTTAGACCACACTCTTGCTTTTCGACTTTGCCAAGGGTTCTGGACCCCGTGGCGAATTCTGAACACAAGTTCATCCTCGTTCACTTGTTAAGTTACCCAAACAAACATGGTTTCTAGCAAGAAGGATAATTTCACATCAAATCTTGGAAATGTAATTCAACTACTTTGCTGCGAAGTTCAAGTGTTGAAGTTTCTCAACCAGAGTGTAAGACAATTCAAATCTGAAGTAATCTAGCGCTTAATCATTAATAATAATAATAAATTAATAAATTTTTTGTCAAAAACAGTACAGACTGCGTATGACCACGTGGAGGACAATAAACTAATTTACTCTCCGGAAGCAAGCAAGGGACCATCCCATCAATTCCGATCAAGGGCCCTAAGGCAGAGGCGGATTCAAAAATTTCAGCAAAAGATCCTAGATAAGATAAGAAGTTAGCTGCGAGTTATAATACATATATAGTGTCAATATGTTTGTAATTTAACGCAAATATGTTTGTAAATTTACATGTAAAAGTTATTATCGAACTATAGATTATTCTGAGTATAGTGTTTAACAATCATAAGAGTTGAAAAAACACTAAATTCACGATTTATTGTTACAATAAACACGCCCCTAGACAAAGCCTAGGGAACCTGTATAAGAAATCCGCCTCTACCGGAAGGAAAAACGGAGAAAAACCCGGGCCAGAATGGCTTGCAATGTTTGCTTCGTCTGTAATTTCTGTAAAAAGCTTCCACGGCCTAATCTTATGAGTTAGCGATAACTTTCATTAGCTATAGGTGATAAACGTATGCAAAATTTTATTCTCCAGATTTTAACCTATGATTTAACCGTGTAACGCCACCATTAAGTATAGTATTTCTTTTTGGAAATCCTTCAGACATATGATTTTGACAATATTATTAAAAAAATGTTGACAATTTTTACTGTATACTCGTAATTTTCATCTATAATTTTATTTTTTCACATAAATATGAAAATTGCCATAAGAAATACCTTCATATGATTTGGATGAGTGTAATGTACACGAAGACTCTTAATTTTCCAAGTGCTAAAATCGCGTTTGGTTCTCTGCACTGTTTCTTCTCCAGTTGTAACTAAGGTAGTGTTCTCATGCTGTATACTGTAGACCTAAGAAATTCTTAAAATAATATAATGAAGAATACTCAACATGTTAATTTTTAAAAATATCGTCGAAAAAGTTTTGTGTGTCTGATAACTCTAAACTAGTCGTCATGTTACTTTCAGCGCTCATTACCAGTTGTTTACTATTAATGTTAATTTTTGATTTGATATTTGTGAGGCATATTCGACATATCCTACATTCTAACCCTTTGTACTACAAAATCATATGCTCTGTTTTTGTGTTATCGAACAATTTTAACGTCAAAACTCACAAAAATGGTTATTTCGAGACAGTACCATTACTAAAACTTTATTATATTCTTAACAATAAAATTTTAAAAATGTAACTTGTTCTTGTATGAAGTATGAGAGTTGACGTATATTTTGAGTCATAGTCATGACACCAAGGTTGGAAGATTTAGAAGAATGGTACAACTACGCGGTAGACGAAATACAAATATTCCAAGAAT
The DNA here is from genome assembly GCA_002313205.1 of Laupala kohalensis. NCBI lineage: Eukaryota > Metazoa > Arthropoda > Insecta > Orthoptera > Trigonidiidae > Laupala > Laupala kohalensis. Next base: position 131,329 of record NNCF01128081.1, on the reverse strand, counting down.
ACTTTTATCAACAATACTCTTCATCGAGGTTGGAGGGCGCCAACGGCACAAATAAGTCTCAATACATGTGGAACTTTTCATAGAGAATACAAACTGCGACACCTTCAAAGTTACAATGAATGATCGCAACTGCAAAAATAAGATATATGAAGGATAAGCGAGCTTAAGAATTCTAAAAAGAGACAAGATCAACAATGGAGATAATAGTGAGGCAATGAGTGTTGCAGTCGGGACAGAGAGAACAGATTTCGCGGAGACTAGGAATATATCAATGTTAGAGAAGAGGATGGAGTTGAGGTGGAAGATGCAGAATGCTCTAAACAAACAGAAAGTGGGGAATGACTGAAAAGGTTTTGTAGGGGACACGGGACAGTACACAATGATGGAACATGAACCAGATAGGTAGGCGAAGTAAATTATTGTTTTACAGGAAGTGGGTGATGGGGAGAAAAGGGTTTTAAGAAATCGAGAGGATGAATAAGTAGTAGGCAGTGATAAACAAGCAAGCAGACGTAAATGAAGACAAGTGCAAAATATGGTGGCTGAAATGTAAAGAGACAACACCGATAGGAGTCCAGCAATACGGAGAAATTCTTTAAAATAATGCGTAGATCTAAAAATGTGTGCGCAAAAAAAATCGGTAAACGCCAAGTGTGAGCAAAGACAGCTCCGCTGACAGAAAAAACAAGGTCGAATGAGAAGAAGACATGGGCGTAGAGGGACGACGGCAGAGAAGAGAACGTATCGACAAAAAAGGGATACCGCAGCGACTGAAGGAAATGCTGCCAGCGACGGAGGAGAGAAGAGAGCGCAGTCGATGCCGCGGGCGTGCAAAGGCAAAGGCTAGCATTGCAGCAAAGGCTTGGAGAGGGACATTCGGATGATGATGATGCAGCAGCAGGGGAGTTGGGGGTGGGGGCGGGGAATGTCGGACGATAAGTCGGACGGAAGCGGAGCAGCACAGCGTCACGAAGAGCAGAGGGAGATAGGCTTGAGCCCAGGCTGGCAGCAGCTCGCGCTCAGAAGACTGCGTGTTCCGCCGACGAGATGCGTCGCCTCAGGCTCTTCGTCGTGTTTCTCGGTAAGGACACAGACCGCAGCTGCGGCTTTCACATCCCACCCTCTGCTCCACCATTTTTTCCATTCTTCTCCCTTCGTATTGGTTCGCCGGAATAAAATTAGTTTCGTAGTATTCCGAATTGTATTTAGACTTTATTAATTAAAATTCATGCGACTGACAAAAAAGTTTTGAGTGTGCCCCTCCTACATTTCTTTTCTCGCGACAAAATTTATTTGCATTACATTGCACGTATCTCGAGAATCTAGTATTGAAAAATCACACAGTTCGAGAAAATTATTTATAATCTCCAAATTCGCAACTATTAATAAAAGGAGGCATACAATAAATAAAATGTTGTTTTTCTGCTGAAGTTCTTCAAGAAAAGAAAAAAGTATTTTCAAAATTACGAGTCAAAATTCACTTTTGACTTCAAGAATTTTAGTGTTACTCTCTCCTGTTCCAAGAAATGAATCACGAACCATGTGTTCCACCTCAGGCAATTAACTGCAAGGACGCCGCTATTGTTTTCTCATTAACGAATATTCCTAATTAGGAATTCATAGCACAGTACGCTAAGAACGTACAAAACACAAATTCCTTTATACAATCCATATAATGTAACTTCACTAACATTATTAACAATATCCAATCCTTCAACTCGTAGAAAGTGTTAGATCTCTGATAGGCTGGGACTGCAAAAAAGTATTGGTTTACATCAAGTAGTCGTCAAGATAAACAACTGTAATGAGTAGTAACTGGACAAATAGTAATTGGGGGAAATACGCTCAGCATTGACAAGAAGTAACTCAATTAATTCATCAGAAAGTTCATGCCGACAGATGCATCCCTGCCAATATCGTTGTATCTGACATTGTTAGAGGGGACCTGAATACTATAACATGCATGCTCATTGATTCAGTATTGCTAACCGATAAAAATTTAGCAGAGAAAGAAGCGGAAAAGTTTCTAAAATACAAAAAAATGAGTGTCGAAATCATAAAATGTGTGTGTGAGGTGAGGGTAAAAACGAAGATTGTCCCCATCATTGTAGCATCCTTTGGTGCAATTTCTGTTACTCTAAAAAACACGCAGATTGAGTACCTGGCAAACCAAGAGAATGGGAACTAGAGGAAATAGCTCTTTATTTTACTGTCAATATTTTTCAAAAATGCATCAAATCCTTGAGAACGATTATTGTCATGGGATAAGAAACTTAAGCTAGACAAAACCTTTTGAGCTGTGAAGTGAATACTACTGCTACGGATACCAATAGTAGTAACAATAATAACTATAATAATTATTATTATAAATAACACTAACAAGTAGGAGTAATATTAAATATCATAATAAAAATAATAATAAATAATAATAATGGCACACGAGATAATAACTCAAGTCTACGTTTACACTAAAACTAAAATATTTAATTCATGAAAATATTGACAAATTATTTAAAAGTGGACTAGGATCGCCGACATCAAAAGCTATTTTTAATTCCCCCGCATCTCTAGAACCGCGACTAGAACGAGGATCCACACTCCGCGAAGGCACGTGCTAACGCGTTCGCGAAACAACGCAAAAATCGCTTTCTCGCCTCCTGCTGGGCGGAAGCACTCGCCACCATTTAATCAGTGGTCAAAGCGACCGCTTGCGCCGGGCGACACTGCAGGAGCCCGCTCGCGCTCCCTCGCGCATCAGCGCGCCTTGGAACCTAGGTGCGGCAAGGGGCGAACGCGTCACGGTTGGCACGGATGAGGTCGCTAAAGAGCGCCTCACGAGAGAATGACCCTCGGGAAACACTACACATTGAACCATAGCAACAAAGTGCGCATCGAGGTAAGAAATGTGCCAGCCAATGAATTGCAAGACATTTTTTCACTGGTTCCTCAGACTTATCGTTCAACTAGTTATAACCAGAGCAATTCTTGAAGGAACAAAAACTGGAAGAACCTAGTCAATAACGAGGTACTAGTAAGGTAACCTGAAGATTGGAGATAAACAAAAACCGGATACGATATGAAAACTGATAAGAATTATTTTATTAAGTCCATTGTTCGTAAGCCCTCAATTGTTATAAAACAACTTACGTCGTATGGAAATAAGTAATTAGTAAAACTATTGTATTAATCTTGTATCAACAATGAAGATAAGACGTGTATATTCAACTGATTCTTCAACGAACATGTTTAAATATCTGAGAAACGTCTTGCGTTTAACTGCCGTGCACTGTGTATTCATGGAACACAGTCACCTGTATACTTATAGTCTGTTCTGACCCTAACTCTACAATGGGGTCCATGAATGTGAAGAATATTTTGGAATTATGGACAACGAGTATCTCGAGTATTGAGAACATTACAAGATCGTGGAATACTGACTGAAATATTCATTCTATATTTTTTAATTGAAAAAGTAAAATAATATCGAATTTCTGAACTTTTTCCTGAAATCTACGATATTGATTCTTCTAATCGCATTCTCATTTTAAAAAATAGAACTTACTAGTTTCTCATTTTCAATTACCACATTATTCGTAATTCAGTGATTATTCCATTTTACCAAAACAAAACACAAAACGTTCACCAAATATCACGATCTCACTTCGGAATACTTTTTCATTTCTTTATTCCTTCTCTTTATTGGCATTCTTTTGCTTTTCCCTATTTTTCCAGAAACTTAAAAAAAACGTGGACTGTTCACAACCCTTGCGGCATTGTATAAGAATTCAAATTCCATCCAGATTTTTTTTTCAATTTTCCTTAGATACTTTTAAATAATTAACAGTAATTCACTTGCTAACAGAAAGTGAAAGGGTTCAATGCTTCCATGCGGATGTATGCAGTATTGATTGATTTCTTGCTATTAAATTAATTATTAGGTCGAGTGGGACTGACATACGAAATTAATTTTGTGTCCAGTACGACAAGAGTACAAAATTTTCTGCCCAATAATCTCAAAGAAAGTATAAGGATTAGGGCGGTTTAGTAACATCAATCAACATTCCCTTAATCCAAGCATGTAAGAGATTTGTACTCGTGTTCCCAGAATTGTTCTATCTCGAAAGTTCAGGGATCATCGCATCGCTTTCGATTGATCTATCATCTGAACGTCATGGGGCAAGTCATGAATGAGTAACGGGACTTGACTGCTGCTTTAAGTCAATTATGTTGGTGTTGTAACTTCCCTTCTTAGATCAAACAGAAGGAGCCACGAGGCTTTGTCCCCATGGGTCATTGGAAAATCTTTGTGTGTTTCTTGTAGGATAATTTGAGAAAACTTTTCCTAACACAACTTTCCAATTACTTACTTTTAGTTCTTTTACTTAAGAATTTTCACACTCGCAATATAATGAGAATGGAAATAAGTTATTTGTACTGAAAACTAATTACACTTACGTTTTACCTGGAAATTTTCATTCGTATATCGCATATTCTAAAATGAGTTATGTATGAATAATGATATGAATTACATAAAGCTTCTTGACAATAAGTATTGTCCCATCAACATAACTTCTACTAATGTTTCGACCTGTTGATCTATCACCTTACATTTCTTCCTGTTCTTCAATTTTTGTATACAATTTCCAATCGTTACATTTATATCCTCCATCATTCTTCAAGATCATCCTTCCTCGTGATTTTTTCTCTTCCTTTCCTTTCGACTTTTTATCAATCCCTATTGAATGTTTTCCAAGCTATTTGCATGGTACAGACATGTCAAAGCCAACTCAGACTCTGCGCCAATTAGATGAAGACCTTTCATATTCTTCTACCAGGTTGTCAGGTTGTATGATTTTTCTTATTCTACATCCATTATTTGCAATTATTACTGGTCTAAGTATCTTCGTGATACATTTTTAACAGCGTCGCCACACATCCCATTACGTAATTGACCAAGTTTCTGCAACTTAGTATAATTACTACTTGCATCTACACAATTTAAACTTGGCACCTTGGGCTAATAAATTCTCAAAACACTCTTATATATATATATATANATATATATATATATACCTGTTTCTCCCCTTATATTTATTTCTTCTTTGACGTTGCTGTTCCGATTCAACTTCGATCCCAAATATTAATTCGAACCCGCTTCATTATAGGGCATATTATTAACATCGACTCTACAAAGTTTTTTTTTCACTTCCTCTTCACCTGATAGACTTTTTTTGTTTTGTATCTCTCAGGCCATACTACATTGCTTTTTTCATTGATTACTCTTAAACTTTGACCCAGTGCTTTAACCGGGTGGTCGAATCCAAGTCTTGGGCCTACGTTATTCATCATGCAAGGCCAGTTTTCCTTTCATATCCAGTTCATTCAGAATATATTCCATTATTTTTGAGTGACTTATACTATAACTACATTCCATTGCTGGGAAAGGATAACCTTACCTAGTTCGAGATTGTTTATTCTTGCTTTTGGTCTGCCATTCGAACGAGTTTCTACGCACAATGTTCCTACCAATATCCAATGTAATTAGCAATCATTAATCAGGGAGCATACTCTTCTCTCACAATTAGTACTGTAGATAGATGGGGCGTCCGAACAAATGTCCGTGACCGGGTTCGTACGACGCAACGCGACGCACGCATGTATGGCAGTGCATGACAACCGTTAGTCAGGTCCCCGCACCGATTGGTCCTGAGCAAGGCTGTATGCATAGGTCACAAGCCCAAAAACCACAACCAGTCGGGTCTCACCCTGAGTTTATTCTGCGGGACGGTCGTCGAGAATAACACTAATGGAAATGGGATGGAGGGCGGCAAAGCGAAAATGACTTTTCAAATCGCTCCGATTATAATTCATTGTGTGAACATAAAGGTCAATTTCTTTCTTCTTTCAATTCCATTACTTTATTGCAACAACTATATTTGCTTCATTGAGGCGTCCCAGTTGTATCTCCAATGCGCACGATTCAAATGGAATTCTAAAAATACTTTACACAATCTCACGGAGGCACTTTTTTAGCATTGTCCCGAGGGAGAACGATGTGATCTGATGGGATCTTTAAACAAAGACTGAATTGAAAGTAGATTTTTAAAATCTCTATGAACCCTTCAGCTCACCATGGATGATGAGGTCCGTAAACAAATGACAACCTATTACGCTTAGCAGTTCAGTTTAAAGTACAGCTCTCTTTAGAGGCACACTTTTGGACTCATTTTTACCAAGTCTTTCGACAATCTCTTTTATCTACTATTTTATTTTCGTTCTAATGTGAAAGATAGGGTACAAATCAAGGAAAATGTTGTCAACTATACATTTAATATATCATGAGTAATTTATTGGTTTTCTCCTCAACTATCCGAAAAAAGTCATACAAAAATAGGTAGCAAAAACCTCAATTTTGTACTATTATTCCCTTACCATTGTGGGCTCAAAATGCATCACATAGTGTATTGCGACATTATGCGTCGTATTTCGGATCTGAACGAGGGATTAAATAAAAAATTGTTTATACCAGCACAAACTATTCACACATAAATCTATCCCCGGTGGATGACACTTTCAAATTGACATAGTATAGTTTTCAATTTTCCAAACATAACGTCTCCTTTCTGCGTTTCAGTTTATAAGGAATTGAAATTTGGCTCCGTTACTTAGGTTCCCCGACCTATAAGATTCAAGTAAGGATTTTAAGCAGAAAGGTACGTTGAGATATTTTAATAAAATAATGGGTTCATCTAGGTCATCTTTTTGCAGAACTTCATTTAAAACTAACTTTCCTGGCACGATAGTTAACTGTGCGGATTATTGATCAGTTTCGCTTCGAGTAATCCTTTTATTTCATTAATGTTTAATATACATCAGAGCTCAGTTCTAATTATGTGGGTATTAGAGAACATAATAGTTAATTTTACAATGGGAATTTATGGAAAATAGTTGATTGGGTTTAATTGGAATTACGTTTCAGAATTATGGAAATAATAGATTGAAGAATTTACTTCTGACATGTGATGGAATCGCTCTCAAGTCTTTCAGATCTCGTTATAATTCATGGTTCTCGTAATAATGATGTACAAAATAAAGATCTATAAATTCTTAAATGTTAGAATATGTCTTCTTCAAGACAACGCCTCCTGAAGAAAAAAATGCGATAAATGTTTCTCATCCTTGTTAGTTGTTAAGTATATGCGATTGAGTTTCACTGTTTTTACTAATAACCATAACAAAAAAGTATACAAACATTAATTTAGAATGTCGCCAACAATCATCACCGATCATCACACACATACATCTTCTGAACTTCTCAATAGAACAGCAGCACAGAACACAATATCTAACAAGGAACTCACTAGGTATTGTAGATAGTTCTCTTCATACCCTGAAGATTACATCGCACACCAGCATAAACGGAATACATACTAACATACGGAAACGATCCTACTGGGAAATGAGTCCATATTAGATCGCTTTTTCACCCCAAAATGAGTATGGGGATACATGATTCTACAGAAATTGGGAAATAGACGTCCGAAACATCCAATTCAGTTAGCTTTCAATTTTTTTCATTTGTTTTCACTTTTTTGCTGGTACAGCATATTGATAACAAATGAATTGGGTCATTTAACATACTCAGATTCAATGTGCGTGACAGATGATTTATCTACGACTATTTCCTCATTCCTTTGTCATTTTACGTCCCACTCCTTGGTCATTTTTTGTAATTCACTCCAGTCAAGGTAAAAATGGTCTTATAGGAGCGGTTGATGCTGTGGACACCTTGTGGGTTTTCGCCTCAACCAATGTAACCTGCTTCATTGCTCAATAACTACAGTTGTTTTGTGTACACACGTTGGATCTGATGAACACGAAGTGCTTGTTTGTGGACATGCATTCCTTTGTGTGTTGAAAATTTCCCCATNGTGTTGAAAATTTTCCCATTTCCGTAGAATCAGCAGTATACTCTGTGAATTTCATTTAAATCTTTAGAGTCGCTTTTGAAAAAATGTCCAGGAATATACGAACAAGTATTATCTTCAGTTTTTAACCCTTGCTCTTAACAAACTAGATTATGAGATGGGTGTTGGATTAAAATGGTTGGAAGTGTATGTAACCTGATGGTGGCAGAAATGAGTATATGTACTTTTTTTATACATATTAATTTGTTTCTAGACGTTCTACAGACATTCCACGACATTATCTCTTTGGTCTTCTTTTGTCTCTATTAATTTTTTCATTTCGTTTCAATACTTTCATTCCTTTTATATATTCTTTAAAAAACTCGAATTGTATTTCTGTTTTCATCATTTCCGGTCCGAGCGAACTCACCACTGTTTCTGTTTTCATTTTTCTGAGATACTCTGCTCCTTCTTCCCCATAGTATATGTACTAAATTGGTAGGGTCATATGATGTATGGCGTATGTTGTAATGATATAAGCCCTGATGAAGACAATAAATTTGTTGAAATATCGGCCAGTGTAATTTTATTGAAGTAGAGCGACCTTTTCTCAATAACCTCCCTATTAGCATGTAAATATTGCTGGCTTAATTACTCAGGATTTCATAGCAGTCTTTCGCAACAGGAATGTTGGTAGCAGTCGTATGGCTGGTGTCGGGAACGCCAGCCGCTGGAGCGAGCGCAGGCACCAACTGTCCAGACAACTGTCCTACACGCACACAGCCGCTGTGTGCAAGGCAGGGCGCATCCGGCGCCAGGAAAACCTTTGCCAACCAATGTGAGCTGAATCGCTACAACTGCCGCTTTGGCCAAGGTAACGACTTCTGGAGACATGTCGTTTACTCCTCTGAACAGTTTCTATACAACCTTTGTAACATGATTCCTAAAATTTGTCTGTGAGTTTTTTTTATTTCTTATCTTGCCAGACTGTTAGGTATTCCGCATCAGGGTTGGAATACAGAACAGGTTATAAATACTGCATCTACTTTGACTGGGTTCACTGAAGGTCAATGGCACACTAACACAGTTATTGCATTGCGATGGTAAAAACCTGTGTCGGAGGCGATGTGTGGTGCTGTTGTAGCACTCCGGGGGCCGTTGAAATAGCGTCCGGAAGCGACACGTTGTTCTCGAGGGTTGCTTATCTCGCCGAACTCCAGCACGGGATAGCAGTGAGGCCAGTCCCGTTGTCTTAGTTTACACTAGTTTGCGCCTTGCTTAGTTGAGAATCACGTCCATTAAGCTGGTAGACAACATATGCCAGATACATTTTAAACATATACAATAATTAGTGCTAATTTAATGTTAATTAAGTGCTATATTCACGAATTTGCCGCTCTCTTGGTTTTCGAGTAAAACTGTATTCTACTAGCATTATGATAAAGCTTGCAGAATACACGTTTTCCAAAAATCAAAGTAGACCAGTATTTAGTGCTATAGAATATAGCACTTAATTAGCATCAAATTAGCATTAACTAATGGCCTACTTTGATTTTTGGAAAAGGTGTATTCTGCTAGCTTTATCGTACAGCTTGCAGAATAAAGTATAGCTCGAAAATTAAGAGAGCGGCAAATTTGGGTATTAATTAGCATCAAATTAGCACCAAAATATGGTTTACGTTGATTTTTGGAAAACGTGTATTCTGCTAACTTTATCATAAAGCTAGCAGAATACAGTATAGCTCGAAAACAAGCGGCAAATTCGGGAATACGGCACTTAATTAGCATTAAATCAGCACTAATTAATGTATATGTTTAAAATGTATTATGCCATGTTGTCTGCTAGCTTAATGGACGTTTGAGAATCTCCTTTTTCTAAATTAGTTATATTTACGAGATATTGAAGTCGGCACGCAAAGCAAAAATCACGCTAAAGGCTGGGTCACTCTGATAAGAACAGTCGTTCTGAAGAGACACCGTGAATTAGATAAGCACGCGCACTGTCCGTGTGAGAGCAACGGAGCAATGCGCACTTCACGACGGCTAGCGAGAGAATGGGTTTGTGAGTTAAAGTAAAATTTTCTTTGTTAACTTTTCTATATGCTTCGAAATAAAAACAACTATAAATATTACACGACATTGTATAAACATAGTTTCACATTTAAGAAACATTTCAAACGACTGAGAAATGAGCCGAAAATTGTCAAAGACGCAACAATATAATTTTCTTATCGAGTCATATCATAAGAAATAACAATAACTTGTTTACAAAAGCTGTTACACATTTCTATTTTTTTTTTTTTTTTTTTTCTTTTTGGATTCTCTATTAATTTCCCAAACAAAGAGATACTCAAGTTTAAGATACTCAAAATGTCTACCGATTAAAGAACGTTATTTTAAAAGTTTTGAATAGTCCGTCTTGATGGTTGAATAATGCTTTAGCTGACCGAATTTACGTCTTATTCAAAGACTTGAAAAATTAAAATCCTCGTCAAACGTATTGACTCATTTTGTAACTCTTTCCTCACCAGAACAAATCTTGTCACGGTTTGATCTGAAACATACCTGACTTTATTGTCCTTTTAAAATAAATTTCGGAATTGGTTGTGTTTCAAAGAAGTTTGGAACATTCAAATAAAATCCACCTTTTGTGTTTCCATGTAAACTAATGGCAGCAATGCAGTGTAACCCGAGTGTCAAGGGGGTGCGGTGTCGGCAGACTAATTTTGTATCATTTGCATGGGAATTTTGGTCCAGTCCCACGTGCTCTTCTTGTAGATTGAATTCGACTCGACTGCATGTAGCTACCCCGAATTGTTAACCGTTTTAATCCTTCTTTTTAATGCGCAAGTAACTGTTGTTTCTGTTGAACGTCATTATCGTCTTTGAAAAGAAATTTTAAAATATACGAGATGGGTCACGAGAGCCCATTTATTCGAATAATAACAATAAACTATGCAGAAGTTAAAGCTTAAAAATGTGTGCACATCAAACAATTCGTAGATATGAAGTCTAGAAAATATTCTTCTTTTAATTTAATTGTAATGATAAAAAGATTAGTAAAATTATCAAAAGTTTTCACTGTAATTTTCCTTTAAGTATCAAGTCTATTTGACCGCATAAATGTAGTAAAGAGGATACTCATAACTTGGGTTTATTTTATTCTGGTTCTATGGCAAAACTACACTACTGTTTTTAAAATCGTACTTAGGAAAACAACGCTGAGTCTTTTTGGGGGTACCACGAACTTTCTATGGGTGGGCCCAAATTTTCAGTGCGTGTGGTTTCTATATTCCTTCCTAATTATTTCTCACTGTTAGTGTCAACAATATTTGTCCTCAATAGTGTTATAAAGAACACGACTTTACAACAAACAGCAAAAAATATTACTATATTTTATGATCTGTAAATGAATTTTTTATTTATAATTTTTACCCCAAAAAATGTTTGTAACTTTCAGCAAAAAGTTTCTTGAACATTTAAGAATAGTTTCTGTTACTTTGAGCTTGTAAAAGATAAGGAAATCAATCACAGAGAGGAATACACCAATTTACAGGGAGATAAAGTGAATAAATTACTCTTAATTAAGCATTAAAATTACAAAAACAAACGCAAAAAACAAACGCAAAAAACAAAACATAATATTCGTTAAAAGTAACCATTAAAACTCATAAAACGTCACAACAACATTTTTGTTAAAATAATTTTTTCATTGTTTTAAATCTTATTTCTTTTTTTGAGCAAAGAAATCCATTAAAATCTCATATCATACGTAAATGCTTCCTCGAATAATATTTTTTTATCTAAAATAATATATGTTTGAGATAATTCGTGCTAATTTTACGATAACTTGCTCTTCAAAATAAAAAAAACACTCGGTATTAAACAAGGAACATTTATAAGATAAAAGAATGTACGCGCTCTAGTTCTTCACGAATTCTGAGTGGTGTCTGTAACAATAAATTAAAAACAAGACAGAGCATTTCCAATTTGTTTTAAATGAATAAGATGTCTTATCTCTTCAATCGCTTTTTCATTTGTTTTTTTTATTTGTCCAACTTGGCTCAAATTAGATTAATCAGCTTGTAAGCTCGTTCAGTTAATTTTTAATAGTTTGATGCACCCTCAACGTTTATTCAAAAAATTTATTAATTTATTTATATTGTTTACGAAATCTCATCAGGCATGTCTTCATTTGTTGGGGCATGTTGCGATCGGTTTGTGACTTCATCCACCGAACTACTCACTCGTGAATTAGTGCTCGATGGCAAACTATTGGAAGACAGCTAGCGAAAGCATGTCAAATGTCCTTACGGCTAATGCCACTAAACGGATATTAATGACAAGCTGGTTTCTTCTCCTTCAAGTGACTGTGTTGTACACCAGTCGAAGGTCGAAAGACGAAAATAACCTTTACCAATACTGTAACTGTTCCCTCGACATCCAACCGCCTGCAGTGGAGCAGGTGGAGACCCAGTCTGCACGCGCCCGATCGTCAAGTTCATGCACGTTGAAGTTCGTCCGTCACGGAGCTATATTGGGTGAGAGCACGTGCGCGCAGGCTGCACATCTGCCGAAGATAAACCCATCCGGCCATAGCCGACGGTCATGAATTGCAACGCTTGTACAAGTGTGTTTACATCAGACGTTCCGATTTCCAATGCCACGTCACAATTGTTCTTCTCAGGACTGCGTCATTTTCAATGAGCGCGGACCTCGCTGCGTATTTTGAGGTGATTTCACTCGGAAAGTTCAAAGGGATTTCATTACCATTTATTTCGTACGAGTAAACCATCCCTTTCATTTATTTATTGGAATGCTATGACCCTCGCAATCGTGAACATTTTCCTGCTACCCAATTCGCGACAAGGTCAGCTAACGGTTTTATCTTGCCCGTGAAATATTCACCAAACAATGATCATAATGTAAGAAAATCGCATTGAAAGCAGTGTATTATCGTTAAATACTATTCATAAATGTTAACACGCATATAATTAAGTTTATTGAGGTTAATCATCCACATACCGAACATTTATAATTTCAAAGATGATACAAAATCTCGATATCTGTGGGCATTGTATTCATGAGATAGCAGACCTTAAAACATCAACGATAAAGTAATTACATGAACGAATGGATTCTGAAGAGAACAACTATAACATAAACAAAAAAAAATGTAAATGTACAGTCTCGGCTATAAAATTGCTTTACCGAGCTCGCATACATCAAAGAAATTCTTCAAATGTCTACATCGCAGAACAGAAAACTCTACTAAGCGAGAAAGGACTCCAGCAAATTTATAATATTTTTTATAAAAATACTGAAAACCCTTGAAATTGCCAGTGTGTCAACATATTAAATCACCAAAATAAGTCAATATTGATCTTTTCCCAGCCATTGGATAAAAGCCCTTGACTATGATAATATTAGTTGCTCAGTAAACAACTGACTTTAAATATTGATGCTTTCACTGTCCAATGGTCGTTCAGTGAAAAATCTCAAAGAATATTGGCTACATTAAAGTTTTGTATAAAAGAACGGAGAGCTAGTAACTTAGCCATAGAATTTCTATTTGCCAAAAAGTAAGCCACTGATCAGAAAGCAAGTAATATGGATTAATTAAGTTTTCAATCAATTGCGTAACGAAGTTTGAACTAAATCTCAAACAAAGGCTGATAAAATGTTAGAACTAAATGACTCAGAAACAGCGGAAAATTGATTAAAATTTACATTGTGATGAAATTAAGCATTCCTGATAACAAGTTTGTTTTAGGGGGAATCTATGAGGCATTCTCTGAATTGTTTCTTGAACGAATTCGAATCACATCGTCTTGGCACCAAATGCGAATCTAATGACCGGAATCAAAAGATGTGTGATTCATTATTTCAATTACCATAGATAAGTTCATTCAGTCGCCCATGGTTACATACTAGGAGCTATAAAGTTTTGTTACTGATGTACGGATGTCACAATCTTGTGGGAGGCTTCAGTGTCTTCGTTCGAACGATTCACGTAAAGTTGTGTAAGATTCGTCCAAAGATGTCTTCTTCGTGCAAAGCACTACGGGATGAATAATGTAGTTGCATGTCAAATAACCAGATCATCTGATTCTGGCACATACATTCGCATGGTTAATCATTCCATTAATTACCATATCTCAGTTAAGATCAAATTTAGAAAAATGCTTGTAATAGTTGTTTAAAATTTTCTTCGACACAGTACATTCCCCTCTAATAATGTTACATCGAAATATTGTAGGTACCACCCCACTTCAGTGATCTGTTATGTATTAATTTCAGCATCAATCCCATTCTGTGTTGTCTCTAGGACGTCAGTTCACTGTGACAATCGCGCCTCTCGTCGCGAGCAAGAACCGGCTTCCACTCTACCTCAAGTAAATCTCCATTCTTTCAACGCCAGGATTCTATCACCACGATCACTACAATTTGGTAAAAGAATTTTCAAATTTTCTTCCACTATTTCGTAATATGATATCATGCATCCTCTTATGAATGAGACCACAAATGAATCATCATAAATATCAAATTGTAATATCAACAAAATATTTAATTCTGATAGCTGTTCAACTGCTGACAATACTGATATTGCTTGCGGAAAATAATATTTCGGTAAGAAAATGAAACTACAGTTGCAACCATAGACACGAGAAGAAGCATTACTTCAGGAGAGTTTCCTTAAAAACGCAGTTAATCGTATTACGACATAATATTAACTATGAAACCAGACACCTAATATAATACGATTCAACCTTCATTTCAACTGTAGACCTACCGCGAAAAGACATATTTCTTTTGCAAAAGTCATAGTGAATTATTCTAGGACCACAAGGAATTAATGTAACACTTTCCTGAAGCCGGTAGTTTTTTTTTCCGACGAAGAAATTGTGTTACGACGCATCTACACTTCGCAAACCGCTCTCGTAACGAACGAACTTATGTTATCGTTTTCGTCTTCGCTCATTACTTTTTAATTTCTCATCTATTTCGTTATGTCTCATCCCCCAAATTGGTGATTAAATCCTGTCGACAAACTTTTGAGTCAATAACTGAATAAGTGAATGGAATTTGTCTGATATCTACAAAATCATTTTGGAAATCAAATGTTTTATTATGAGGATCACTGAAGATGAAAAGAATTATTTCAGAAAAAATTAAACTCTTTAACTCGAAGTTCTACTTAGAAAATTAATGTTGAACATCATCATCGTTATCTTCATTCTGTATTTCTTACGAGAATCATTTCTTACGAAAGACAACGTTCGAGTGATTGTTTAACTGAAGTTCTGAGATCTAGTGCGCAGCTACATTTTTAATTTATCGTGCTCTCATAAGAAACACTTCTCGGAGTCATTTATTCTGAAATTACAGAATTTAAATTTTACTCGATATAGATGAAATGACTTCCAAATTGCGGAGACTGAACGTTGCTTCCAGTATCCCCCCTAGAACTTACTGCCTTGAGTAGAAATTCGTTGAGTTGAACACGCGTTCGAGTCTATGGTAACAAACCGTGTTATTTTCCTAAAAGGAATAAAAAATTGCGACAAGAGTAAGTCACACTCAAACATCATACGACCGTATAATTTAGCTATTGCACAGAAACTTTTTAATGTCAATTTTCACTTTTCCCTCTGCAGCTACCTAAAATTTATTTTTAAATCGATTCATTTATTTCTAACCATAATTCCCAAAACAATTTTATAAATTTAAAAATTATATTTACCCTGGTGAAGCCGTAGTATTTTGAAGAAACATTGCCTAATCAAGAAATCGGATGAGAAAGGCTGTATAGGACATTCCCTATCATCTACAGTGCTGCACCATGAAGCCTCCCATTACACCACCCTCATCAAATATCCTCCACCACACAAGTTCCCACAGCCAGCAAGAATGGCTTAACTTGCCCGGAGTTTGACGAACGTAAGAGCGAAAGAAAGCGATAACCCCCGCTAACTCCGACTACGAGACGGCAGTAAGCTGGAAAGCCATCCATCTCCCGATCCGCCCGTACCCCGTGCCCTAACCTCTCAGACGCCGTGCCAGCGAACTTCGCCGGGTGGGGAAGGAGAGGGCACTCGAGTGGTGAAAAGTGGGTGGGGACATGCACCCAATGTGACTCCGTGTTCACTTCCGGTTCCTGCAGTAGCCGCGGAGGCACAGTTTGGGCCGTGAGAGTGACGCGGGTCTCCAGCGGCAAACCGTTGGAATAATAGCACCAATCATATCAGGGGTAATCTTATGTTGCGCGAGTATCCTTTCGACAGATTAAACATAATGTTTTCATTTATAAAAGTGTCATTATCGGTTCTACTTTATAAATACAATTAATATGAATTAAAATATCGATAACAATTTATGGATGGATCCTTACGAAGATTGGGCTCAAGAGATTTCATTCTTCATAGCCGTGATACAGGATCTTTCAATGCGATGATGTCTTTCAAGAAATATAAAAATAGCTTGATCTCAAAAAACTGTTTTCATTATCCTTTTCTTTTATGTCAAACTGAACGAATCCCGCATTGCACGTCGAATTTTTTTTTAAATCCGAAGAACACTAAGGACAACAGTTAATAATACTCGTTAATAATTGCTAAATGTACTATAATCATCTTAGTTTAATTCTTTACAAAACTAATGTGTGTTTATGGAACTACCTCCGATATGACACTCTCCTCGACCCTACTCACATTCGTAGCAGAGTCTTCCAAAAAGTTGGCATTTATCGAAAGAAAATCGGGGATGACAGTCGACAGAAAATTCAAGAGCGTCGCATGAGAAAAAGTAACGTCACAAAGAGATGTCAACAGATGACTTTTTTGATAGTGGCACCGGAAAAACTTTGGCACCTGTCGCTTTCATTTGGCTCCCTCCTTCAATTATTACGCACTTCGTTCCATATTTTGGAGTTTTCAATTTCTTCTTAATAATTTACGAAGGTATAAATTCCCATGAAGGTGTTATTTACTTTGAACTAAAATACTAATTTTGTATGGTGATGAAGAGTAAATAAATGTCCCCCGTGCGATGGGATAGAGGAAAAAAATACATTAAAAATTTAAAATGCATAATATTGAAAGAATTAAAAATATTAGGTTGTTTTAAATTATTATAAACTTATATACTAATAGAGTCTATTAATGTACTCAAAGGAAATTAGTGTCTCTTTTGCTATGAGGGAAAACTTTCGAAACTTCACGAACTTCGATAGAGGCAGAAGATTTCTAAATTAGCTTCTTTTGCGGAGTTTTAAGAACTTGAGACGTTTGAACAGTATAAGAAAAGGGACTGGCAATATACGCATTTTATATTTTATATTTTTCAATTTACTTACTGCGAAGTCGTTTAGATTATTTCCGTATTGGCTAAGAGTTACAGTATTTTTCAGTCATATTTTATAGGTAACTTAGATCTTAATTCACGGGAAATTTCATGGTAGCTACATGCAATTCTACCTCGGTATACTTTCCCACATGCATAATAACATTTAGAAATAAAATTAGCGCGAAAATGTTACATAGCGATATTTTACAAAATTATCAATTTTGAAGTTCCCACATCCCGAAAAAATGTACTTTTTATGTTTATCGTCAGTCTGTGTGCGCTTAATAAACATGAATCAATTTAAATTGTGTTTCGTATGTACAGCAGTATCTACAACGACCATCCTCGTGCTCTAGAAATTCTTTGATGCGAATATGAAGCCTGATGAACGAAGCGCTGACGGAATCAGTACAAACTTAGCTGTCCGGTCACATTACGTCTGTGACACGGACAGTCAAGTTTTTAATATGCAGCCTAATTCCCTCTGCGTGTAGCACGTTTGTTATCGCTCTGCGTGTAGCACGAGCATTTACCGATATTTCAAAGGAGAGGTGGAGTCATCCCTAGGCCAACGAGGTTCTCAGTAACTACGGCGATAGGTAAGACCAGGGTCGCCACCGGGAGAGAAGGCTCAAAATGTATTTCCTATGAAGATCAATGAACGTTATTTGAAATTTCTCAAAATTGGCTCGAAGTTTTTTCTTCGTTTCCTTGTTCTCTTTTTCCGTCGTGTTTACACGATGTTTTACTTTGTTCACCTGAAAAGCGCGTAACCTGCCAAGGCAAAAGTGCGGTTGATTTTACGAAAGCAAAGGTTAAATTAAATAAAATTGGATTGATTTCACTCGTTCGCGCTATTTTTTATAGCTATTTGTTAAAGAATCAATTTAATATCCTCACAAATCGCGACAATCAAACGCTGCTTTCTCTCTTAATGTGTGAATTCCATGGAAATTCATCGATACCTCCTCGAAATTAAGGTCAGATAAGTAATAGGGACTGTTAAGAGGGGTAGCGATAAAACATCCTAGGAAGTTTCGTCATAAAAAACCAACCAATTTTTCCATGGTACATCTTTCATCACTTTAAACCTTCTCAAAAATTTATCGAAGTCGACTGAGCAAATTCCGCTACACAAATTTGACTCGTTCATTAGTATAGGGTGTAGAAGTACTCTCCGTCTTGAATTTATCTTACTAAGAGAATACTGGGAAACTTATACACGACGTATGGAAACTAAAGCTACACTATTTGTAAGAGGTTCTGATATTGAAATGGTTTTTCGTAAACCATATTCTTAAAACCTGAGTTTTCGAAATTATTTTCTTAAAACATCATCACCGTATTTATAACATAATTTACAATTTATAATAACTGTAAAAATACGTTTTAATACATGATAATATAGATACAATTTTGCCTCCAATCTGGATGATCTCATGATATTTTTAGATATAGGCAAAAATTCTTTATAGATAAAAAATACATATATCGAACCTGCTGCATGTAGGTACAAACTATCTATAAGAAATATATTTTGTTTGTTAGAAAACTGCGTTCCCAATTATTAGAAAAAATATTCAGATAATAAAAACTTATTGCGATGTGTGAGATATGAAGTCTTACACGCCTTTTTCTTATGTCATATCAATTGTAAGATATAAATTGAAATTAGTATTACGTTTTTCATAAAAACCATATCTTTGGAGAATGAAAAAAATATTTAAAAAATAAACGTGTTATTAATGCTAGTATGAGTCAATTAATACCTATACTTTTGTTGAGTTGTACTAAAAGGGTTTTTTTCGCCCAGTACATTTGTAGTGCAATTGGGCTCTTTCTGACGATAGTGGCACTATTGTTTGATCTTTAGCCGGCAACAATGACACGGGGGAAGAATAGAACCGAGGATCAAAACAGGAAAGCGGGTTCTAGGCGGAGCGAGTGAGTTTGGGGAACAAATCAAAATCAAAGTCATTAGCTGTAAGTCAGAAGGTGGAAGAGCTTGCATCGCGAACTCTCTCCCCCTTTCTCCGTTCCAGCCAGAGCCCCCTACCCTTCCCCACAAGAAATGGCGGAGGCCAGAGGGGTATGCTTCTGAAGCCTCTATCTAAATCACGTCTCTAAAAACCATCGATATTTGCAAAGGGAAGGCGAAACCGCAAGCGCCCTTTCTACACAGGCGATTGGCTTCAAACCCCACTGAGCTCCCCCCCCCCACCCTGTGGCTCTTTTGTACCCGCCCGTTCATCATTATCCTGGCCCCGGGCACTTCAGACTACTTTCGCAGGGAAGAAGTCTCGTGCAATCACTTCAGCCGCAGACACGTGTGGGCGTGGGAAAGAAGAAGTGGGTTGGGTCGATGGAGGGGCGGTCGAGGGAATGCGAATCCGGACCAACGGATGGGTTGTAGGAGCGAAGAGTTGCAATAAAAGCGACAAAATATTTCTCCAATATTTTTGAAACTGTGGTTAACGTGCATCAGCGTAAAATTCTATTATTATGGTAATTTTTAGGTTCTGGTTTCCAGAAGAACAATAGACTTATTACTGGTTCCATTAATAAAGAACTGAATTTCAAAGATAAGGTTTAATATTCATACCATAACCGCTATTCCACACCTCGATTGTTAATTAAACATTACACTTTTCAGTTTTATCATGAATCCTAAAAACTTTGAGTTAAAAATTAATTTTTCTACCGAGGTAACTGGAAATTCTTCGAAGTCTATTTTTTTTTTGTGGGGCTTTAGGGCTCGTCTATAAACGAATTAAGGTAATCCACGTGGCAAATTCTTCTAGTACATCGAAGTTTGTGGTACTCGCTTAAATTCAAAAATTACGAGTTTCATACTATTAATGAATCAGTATGGTGTGATCTATGAATAAATTTTCCTAGACACGCGTTCAAATAGGAAGGTTTCAGTTTAGTAATGAAAACCTCATCGGCCATCTCAAGCTCGTTTTCAAGATTTTAGGAGTAGAGAGTAAACGACGCGCAATCTAAAAACACGAGTCTGGTGATTCTTTGTAATTGTACCTTAATCATAACAAATGTAAATTTTTGCGCATTCTTCAAATATGCATCATTATCATTAGTCAATAGACATCAAAGATGGAAATCACAATCAAAGCAAAACATTCAAACGTTGGAAACACAATCAGGGTCATATCTGGTCGTAACTACGCGAGTCCTCTCTCTTCCACCCACAAACAAGTCATTCTTTTATTTCTCCATGTGAATAATGAGTGCAATACCAGCCCCAATTACGAGTGACTATAGTTTTTAATTTCCCGTTTTTCTCGACACAGTCGCTCATGGGCGAGAGTCCCATTCGCGAACATGGAAGCACAAAGTAATACTTTGCACTGATGACTTCAGCGGCGATTGCCACATCGGCGAACGTCTATTAGTAATTTGGCTTCGTATCTCTGTAAAAAAAACGGTTCTCCAACGACCGGAAATATGGAAGTGACAGCGACAACAACAGAGGGGAAAGCACATATAATAATTTGTTAGTCACTGTCCGAGATGCGAGATAAATCAGAAAACCGGGAGCGACAGAATGGGCTTGGCGAAGATGTTATCAAAAATATCGGATCACAGCCCCGGAGGGACACTGCGGCAAAACGGAAAGAAAACGAGAACAAAGGATTGAGATGATCGTATGGAGAGTCGGCGAGATCGAAGAAGGTGAAGAACATCGCAAAACGAGGAAGGGGAAGAGCATAGTGGGAGGGGGGAGGAATAATGATTGAAAATATTAGAAATGAGAAGTTTGTATTTTATCGGATTATTTAGGCCGATGTATGAAGCGCGGTATACTTCCGAATTTATTCGAGATAATCCTGAAAAAATGGAAGTAGAGAGAATTGTCGACGAAAACTATGTGCACAGTTTTATAAATAAAGAAATTATTCTCACTCCTCTACATCTTTACTAACATATCTCTGAGAGTGCCCGTGTCTCTTTGTCGAGAAATAACGTCTAAATTATTGAACTAATATTGGTGAAACTCGACAGAGAAGTGTCTGAAAACCCAGAGTTTTTCACGTAGTCATGTGTATAACATTCCGCGAGTTATTGTAAATCGAATAATTAGAAGACTATTATCAATACAAATATTTATTTCCACTAGGCAACATGTTAGTGCGTATGTTGCTTCAATAAGACGTGAGGATAAGCGCCGTGGCTTTAAAAAAGCATCAATACTGATTACAAGATACGGTGAGTAGATATCGATAAGCAATCGGGAGAAATAATTTCCGATTTCTGCAGTTCGCATTTATAATTTTATAAGATCAGTGGGTTAAAAATAGTATAAATTAGCTAAGGATGTCAATTTATATGTAATTATTTGCTATTGGATAAAGGGATGCCCAATGAAGCATGAACACAAAGTCAAGAATAAAACAAGGATTCAATCTTATCGCCCCTATATATTCAGTGCAAAATACTGCGTATATGTACGATGAATATTGAGTGGTACTCTATACGTGTTTTATGTATAGTCTTTGCATGATGATAGATCACTTTGTTCCTGAGAGAGTGAATGCATAGCGCGACCGGATTATTCTACACTATGTATTATTATAACACATGCAAATTGCAATTAGAAAGAACAGTTGTACAAAATCACAAAGCTCAAGTGATCAAAGCTGTGGGTACGTAGCTAGTATAAGATAAAAATCTACTACAATAATCAAAACAAAAATAAACGAGATGTGTCGTAGATTGCGAAAAAAAATTGTTAAATTTTAATGAAGCAAATACATCGGTTCATACCCTTCATCAACACCACTTTAACAGCTTGGATACAAAATGTCAATAAAAGCATTTCATGAATGATTTTGCGAGCTACATAAATATTGGATAATTTAATAAAGGTTTATGCGCATTGCATACGACGAGTCTGTTGATAAAAATGAATGAACAGGAAAATTGAACTAGGAAGAAAATGAGCAGCCACAATGGATTGAAAAACAGAGAAAAGTACCAAGAACTTTTGGTACCCTAGACAGAAGTCAATCAAACATTTGACATTGTCTTAGAAAAAATCCTTTCATTTGTTATTTGAAATATTCAAGATCTATTGAAGTTGAAATAAATCATAAAAAAAGCAAAATGAAGCAATATTTTCTTATATTAATTTTGCAATCTTTCTCTTTCATCGCTACATTTGCTCAACCGTAATTACTGTCATTTCAATTTGTGTCCCGCAGACTTACTGAAAAAGTTCTATCATAGCAGAATATAGAATTTAAAGTTGTTTATAAATTCAAGTATTCTTTTTATTCGTTCTACAGTATGGTCATTCAATTTTTCAGTCAACGACCGAAATAAGACTTTTTGAGTCTGAGCCGATATATGCTAAATATACGCCGCCTACGTATCCTTTAATACATTAGTTCAACGTATATATTAAATAATTGCTATACATGAACTCTTAAGTTACGGTATTTTTAGTTTGTTCATTTGTGAATGTTAGTATACAATAACATGTTGCATGACGAAATTATGTTTAGTTCTTAAAATTGAAATTACCCTATGAATACATTCTTAAATATTCTGTTAAGAAGAAAACAATCTACAAAAACTTACAGAGAATCAAGATAAAAATAAAGAAAACAGTTCTAGAGTTTCTAATTTCAATGGCAATTATGCAATATACGTTGTTGTTTTGTAGTTACCAGAAATACGTGTGATATGATTATTAACCAAATCACTGTTTATTGAACTACCAAAAGTTAAGAAATATGTAAAAGAAAACTCCATTTTGATAAAGATATTGAGTAGAAAATTGATATGCTTTAAATTGTGTAATTTATAACAAAACAATATTTTCAATAATACATTAATGTAGCATCTAAAATTTATCTTCTAATACTTTTGCAGCACAATGTTCTGTACAGAAAAATGTTATATACACTTTCTGTACGTCTTGCTACGAATTGAAATTAGGTGGATATTTTATAAATTTTACTTAAAACACATAACAATTTTTATAGTGTGTTTGTTGTAAAAAACTATCTAGCTTCTGCAAGTACGTTTTTGGACGATGGTCTCTTGGGACTCTATTTGTTTACACTTTTCAATGCAGCTTTTTTCGGTTTCCAAGTCGATAAACAAAAAAGAAGTGAGCTTTTTCCACACAGTGAAACCTGTAATGAAGATAAATGGTAATTTTTAGAATTCCTTATTCACAATCTACAGTTTCAGAACGTTCCTCATAACGAATAAAATACAAATAAAACCTTTTAATAATAAACTACTAATAAACATGTAATTTTCTATCGTAGAATCTTCCAATAATTATATTAACTTTAAATTTATAAACAAATTTGTTATTGTTTCAGTAAGATATAGATAAATGATTTAAGTATATACTTAATGAAATTTTTTAATTCAGTTTGTGTTTCGATTTGAAAAGCTTCTGGTAATATTCTATTTTTCAATTCCCTTTAAATACACCAGTCACACTCACATCTCTCCTTCCAGAAGAACACTCGAATAGCGTAGAGACCAATATATCCTGTGATAGCACACAATCTGAGAAGAAATAAGTGATGACCAAAATATAAATATTATAGTTTATAAAAAAGCGAGAGTTTTTCTCATTAAAATTTTCGTCGGACTGCCAAAGTTTCGACTTTTAGTCAGACTTTCTCAAGGCTATAATTACATATATCTAGGGTCAGTAACTTCACTTACAAGAAAAAGTAGTCATAAGGAAGAAACATTCTATCCATAAAAATTAACGTCGGAAGCGTATAATAAATCCAAAACCACAAAAGTATTTTTGTAACTTGATATATTTATTTTTGTGATTTTTCTGTATCACCTCTTCTTTTCTTATGAAAAAATATAAGACTAAAGAAAAAATGTTCTGGTAAGTGATGTCGCACTAATAAAACGTATCTTTGAGACCATAGAAATACGTAGAGATGACAAGTCAAAAATTTCGAAAATATTTGTTATTCATATCACTGTGAATGCGTGTAAGCAAGATCTTCTGATTTTAACACTTCATTAAGTGCAAAATATATTGTGCTTTCTGTAACGAATTACCATTATTTTAGTTTACTTTCTCTGTACGAGTGGTAAAAGAGTGAAATGGATGGCTGAAGACAAATTTGATATTGCGATCGCTCTCCAAAATTATGTTTGTCTTCTAGAACGAAGCATTCCAAAAATGGGATTATTTCAGGTTATAGAACATGAAATCCTATTATTTCCTACTAAATAAGGAAAGTCTCATCTTCAAAGACCAGCATGAAAGCAACAACGAAATATTCTCAAATTTAAATACAATTGATGTGATTATTTAATTGTGTTTGCTTAGATCAAATCTACATTTAGTAACATTCATGAGTTTCAGAGCAGGTTTTCATAAGTTAAATAAGTCTAAATGATATATTTTAATCACATTTTATGTATATATAGGTTGTACTAATTAGTTATCAGTTTTCGTTTCAAATTTGCGGATTGTTTTGATACCCATTTCTTTGTCATTCTTGTTCGTTCGTTAAAATAACTACTTCTTACAAAATGATCCTGAATCTGGACTGCTGGAACCTACTAGTCACAATAACTTTGTATTCAGTTTTGTATTGTTATCTCATCAATTGCTTCGCTGATTTTGTATCCTTACTCTTAGAATCATGTTTTATATCTAATTTATCTTCACAAATACGAACAATCATGTTAATTCGTAAAAAGATATATAAAGAATACTTCTGAATTGCCTCGTTTTCCCCCTGCTGTATCAAGGCATTCTACAGCATGTCGATAGTAACCAAAGAAAGTGGAGAAAATAATGAAATTGATATCTGGGACAATGTAAGACAATTAATATAATACAATATTAATTGCGATGTTTTATTGTCTGATAATCTTAGATAATGTGCACGAATACAAATCAATTTTATTTTAAGTCTAAATAAAAGTGATATGTTTCTTTTGTAATATTTTCTGAGAACTAAAAATAAACATTTTTTGTAATGTTGAGTATATTGTTATATATGTTGCACGATTACATCCAAGCGTTGTATCTTGCATCAATAAATTTCTTACACACGTAATTTATTAATTGGTTCCAAATTATTTATTATATTATTAGAATTAACATTTAGTGTTATCCATTCATTTTATATCAAATTCCTTTTTATAATACTTCATTCCCGATAGACCTCTAAAAATAGTATAAAAGAGCTGCATACCATTTGAAATTACAATAAACAACACAATAATAGATGCCCATGACCTTAAGTTCTTTGCGTTACTGAATACAATTCAGAGGTTATAAGAATATTAAGAGGTAGGTTTAATTCCTGGATGCGTATCTCTCGAAATTCATACGATACGTTGTGATGATATACAAATCTGTGATTAAATAATATCGATTTTACAGTAAGGAGCAAATATTTTTACGGAGAAGTGTAATATGTTTTATATGCCCTTGGACGGCGTTGTGACACAACAAAACTTGAGATGTCATTTAAATACAGAGAATAATAAAGTTTATTGAAGTTAAGAACATAAAGAAATTTTTTGTAATTGAAGTCCAAGACGTGTATAACAAAAAATTACAAAATATTTCTTTAATAGCGGCGTAATAAAACATTTTCTCTCGTTACGATTTAATAGGGATATATTCACCAGTACTAGTCTTCTATTGGTCTGACAAATATGGAAGCAGTTTCAAGTTTATCTCGGATTGGTCAAATGAAGGTGAGGAGCTTTTTCCCTGTCGCAGAGCAGTGGCGTTGCAAACCTAACATATCCAAATTGCTAAGGGACTTAAAATATTTTTGTAGACCCTTTTATTATTCCAGGACTGTTCATACATTTTCTTGAACTCGATTTTCTAGGTTTTTATTCGATTCACTTTGCAAACCAGAAAAGCGTAGTTATTTTATTTCGAGCTCTGATTTACGTCAACTTCGTTTGCAGCTGATAACACTGTTTTTTCACATAGTTTATTCAATTTATTTTATCGCGAACCTGTGTATTTGGTCACTCAAATATACTCATTTCAGTACCAGAGGATGGACTGCACCCAATATGTAGAAATAATTTTTAATCAAATTAAGTGAGGTTTTGGAGAGCGAAATGACAGTTCAATTTTAGATTTTTCACGCCGTTGAAACGACCCTTTCGAAGCTGCGTCACATCCGATGGATTAAAACACAATAATTTATAAAATATTTGTGCTCCGCTTCGTCTACCTTCAGACAAGTTGTGTTCCGTTTACGTTTTCTTATGTATATTTTTTCACCAAGTTATTACTGTTGATGTTAAACATAAGGAGATAAAAAATCAATTCCGTTTCACATTAAAGTTTTGTAAATCTCATATATAAAGTTGTTTACACCAGTATATTATAAATTCGCATTCCACTTTTCTTAAGTAAAGAAATGCTTTCATAAATTTAATAACAAATAATTTTGTTAAACGTCTTTTGTTAATATTTATACTTAATATTCTTACATTGTGAAGCAGGGAGGTTTGTAATTATTTTCGAGTGTTGTGATATCCAGTCTGAGAGTAACTGACAAAAGAACAGATATGTGTGAACAATTATTCATTCAATTCCTCACAATGTATTTCCTCGGATCTAGATATAATCAATGAAAAATAGTAAACAAGAATTTCTTCGGAATGAGAATGTAATCTGATATCTGAATGACAATTTAATGTACACCTCACACGGTCATTCTCATAAGCTGTTCAGATCGGCCGAACACCAAACCTAATTTCTTGTTCGGAATTTCTCTCGATAGTGTCAATAATAATTATTCATTTTAAGAAAGAAACATGTACTGCAATATTTAAATTGCGAGTTCTAAATTCTTAAATAAGCATGAACACCGAGTGTGAATCGTATAATTTTTTTACAATAAATAAATAAATAAATAAAGATGGAATAAGTGTTCATGCTATCTGTTTTATTAGAGTATGTGTGAAGTCCCAAACAGAATGAATGCAGGTTTTTCAGAAAATATACTCGCTTTATAAATGTGTGATAACTATGATATTAACATAACATAAATCCATTATGCTTTGAATTGTAGTTAAGACAAAAATACGATGTGTTAATAATTTATGTCTCTATTTATAGTACAGACCAGGGGTTGGCAACCTATGACCCGAGGGTCACCGAGCGACCCATTTGATAATTTCAAGTGACCCACTTTATTTCCGAAAATAAAGTATAATAAATATAAAAATAAATTATAAAACATAAACATGAAACAAACATTTTGAGAATTAAAAAAAATGAAAATAGATACGAAGAATAACATTTTAGTTCGATTACCATTGCTCTTATAATAAATAAATAATAAATAAATTTATTGTCAAAAAACAGTACAAACTGCGTATGACCACGTGGAGGGAAAAAAAACGAATTTACTCTCCGGAAGCAAGCAAGAGACCATCCCATCAATTCCGATCAAGGGCCCTAAGGCAGAGGCGGATTCAAAAAATTCAGCAAAAATTCCTAGATAAGATAAAAAGTTAGCTGCGAGTTATAATACTAATAGAATGTCAATATGTTTGTAATTTTAAGCAAAAAATTACATGTAAGTTATTATCGAACTATAGATTATTCTGAGTATAGTGCTTAAAAATTGAAATAACACTAAATTCACGATTTATTGTTACAATAGACCCGCCCCTAGACAAAGCCTAGAGAACCTGTATGATAAATCCGCCTCTACCCGAAGGAAAACCGGAGAAAAACCCGGGCCAGGATGGGGCTACAGAATTTATGTACACAAACGTGCCAATGTTGAGTACACATAAAACTAAATTAATATGAGCCATAAGACAACACAATCATGCAAGAAAATAGTTTTTGAAATTGTTATAAGTTGTTTAAAAAGTACTACAGCAATGGCGTGATAAAGCACAAGACGAATTTAACTTTTGTTAAAATCAATAAATTCTTTTACAGTGTAGAAGCACTGGTGCAGGAGGTAGTTTTTAACCGCGGATTTGAAGATATTCAATTTCATAATATCTTTTATATTCTTGGGCAGGGAATTATATAGAACGATTCCCGAATGGTATGGTCCCTTTTGGCAAAGAGTGGTTGACACTCTAGGGCGATGAATATTACTACTATTGCGTGTATAGTGTTCGTGAACGAGACTGTTTCGTATAAAGCAAGGGTGGTGCTTCAGTAATTCGGTCTTAACAAACACGACCGTTTCATAAATATAAATGCAGGGAAGTGTTAAGATATTTAATTCCTTGAATAAAGGTTTACAAGAGTTTCGGGGGTGAGATTTACAAATTATCCGAACTATCCTCTTCTGAATTCTGAAAGTTTGAATACTCTGACCGGAATTACCCCAGAAGGTAATGCCGTAACGTAAATGGGAGTAAACGTTTGCAAAATATACGCAACGGGAAATACGTGGACTAACTGCGTTAACTAAGATTCGGAATGCGTAACACAATTTGCTTAATTGGGAATTAAGATTGTCAATGTGACAATTCCATTTGAGGTTGTCTTGAATATGGAGACCTAAGAATTTTGTATTTGTAACAGTTTTTAATTGTGTTCCGTTTAAAGAAAGAGAAACCTGGGGTAAAGATTTTGTGATACTATTGTGAAATGACATAGACACTGTTTTGTCAGTGTTTACAATGAGACGATTTGCATGGAACCAAGTCGAAAGGTTAGACAAAACTTTTTGAGCATTGGCGTGTTTACATAGTAAATTAGTGTCATCAGCAAAAAGAACCATTTTGCAATCTGATGTGGATGATGACATGTCGTTCACATACAATAAAAAGAGTATAGGGCCGAGAATTGATCCTTGGGGTACTCCGCAAGTAAGTGGCTTTGTTTCTGAAAGACAACGCTCAAGTATTTTATTTTTAGTATAGGATATTTCTACTTGTTGATATCTATCTTTTAAATAAGAAGTTAGCCATTGATGTGGAAGTCCACGAATGCCTAAAGAATGCAATTTGGTAAGGAGAATTCCGTGATCGATGACATCGAATGCTTTGGATAAGTCAAGAAAAACACCCTGAGGATTTTCTCCACTGTCTAGAGATGTGGTAACATCGTTTAAGAAGGAAAATATGGCGCTTGTAGTGGAAAAGGATTTCCTAAAACCGTGTTGATCGTCAGAGAGAATGTTATATTTTGATAAAAAATCTAGAAGACGCTTATAGAACAATTTTTCTAGGATTTTTGAGAAAGTGGGTAGTAGAGATATTGGTCGGTAATTTCCAATATTAAGTTTGTTTCCTTTCTTGTGTAAAGGTTTCACTTTAGCTCTCTTAAATATATTGGGAAACACCCCTTCCGATAAAGAACTATTAAAAATATTTACGAGTGGATTTAATATAGCGTGGGACGAAGATTTAACAATAAACTCAGGTATATCATCTATGCCTCGTGAAAATTTGTTTTTTAAGGAGCTGATGATTCCCATGACTTCACTGGCGTTAGTTTCGGAAGTGAACATAGAAAGTATATACACTTAAGTATTTACGTATATAAGAACCATGTCGAAAATATCTCTGACCTAAACGTCTCTTTAATACTCACATTTTGGTCGATTTTGACCCGCGGCCAAAAAAAGGTTGCCGACCCCTCGTATAGACCCTACATGAATACTCAATATGACCCCTCATAAAGAAATATATTTAAATAAGATAATTATCAATAAATTGGTATAGAAAGGAAATGTACACGAGTAAATTTAATTTAATCAGCTAACTCAACACAAAAAGTGCCAATCTTACAGATAAGGTTATAAAACGTTCGGACAGAGAATTTGGAAGCACTAATATTGAAACAATTAAAAGCATATTTTGGCAAGTGGCTCTTCATGTAAATTTATAACAAAGGTCCAAAATTGAAGGTTCTTAAAAGAACACAACATAAAATCGATATCAACCTGAACCAAAATTTTGGCTAATGTTACAATAAAAGGCAAGGATAAAAAAGATAAATTATCCGAAATGCCAAATAAGTTTACCAAATTAATTGTCAGTCTCGTGGAACAAACTGAAAAGTGTCTACAAAAAAAGTAAGAACAAAGAAGAAATATAATAACAAATACGGGGAATTATGTTATTGTGACTTATGTTTAGATCATGCACACATTATGGATTGGGGGAATATTAAAATTTTGGACAAAGAAAGTATTATATGGAAAATATGTAACTCGGAAATAACATACAAGGATGTAAAAAACGGTCCACATGGTTTGGATTTAAAATTGGACACCAAAAAATAGGTGAAATATTTACAAGTGTTTGGTGTAGTCATGTTTGTATGTTGTTCTATGTTGATTTCGATTGATCGGTGTCAAACTGTCACGTAACTATGTTCCGTAAACTTGCTCAATGTACATGCCGGACGAAGACTCAAACATGAATCGAAACGTTGTGTGACGATTAATTAAAAATTATTTTTTCGACGAATGGTCGTACTAGGCAGTCAAAAATATGATTTATTATCTTTCTGAGCTGCATGAAACAGCACATCTCCTTATTTCAGTACCTCACTAGCAAACAAAAGCTAGTTCCACATCATTTGTTTTTTTTATTTCCTCAGCGGGAATGATACATAACAATTCCCTTCATTGCTAGTGGAACTAATACTAATGCACTTAACAGCTTTCAGAAATTCTGAAATAAAAACTAGGTTTCAATGTGCGCACAAAACGGAACTTCGGTTAATCATGTATATTCGTGTGGGGTTCCTCTGCATGCGAGAAGATAGGTGATAGAGAATACACTACTCAAGGATATCGCTTTGAAAGTTAAATACCTTTGTTTATTGACTTCAGTTCATTTTAAAGTGGGATAAACATAATTATTTTTGACTTGTACACGTTTCTTCGGAAGGGGTGTAGGAGGCTAGGAGTTTTGACGTGCTTTACCAGTTCTAGGGATATTAAGTGCACATTTCTGGTAAGTTCAGGAAACCGACGATTTCATGTGATGGTAAACACGTGATCGGAAGTGGGGTAAGAACATCGACTTAGCGGTCTCTACTGGAAATTGTCCGTGAAAACACGAGACGGATAATCCTTTGTGTTGCCGCCCTCCTTCTCTCACACTCCCTTGAAGGAAAGGTGCGCAAAGGTTAGTGCGCAGCTGTCAGCAGTCAGAGAGGGGACTCGACTTCCCCCACCCAAGTTGAAGTGCGAGAGAGACAGAGACACCAAACGTCAAAGCTACGGTACATATTCAAAAGAATATAAAAATTTTACTTATTAGAAAAGTCGTTGGCAAGCAATGAAGTCAAAAGAATAGAAACGATTCTGAAAGCAACAAAGGGAAACGCAGTCTGGGAAACACAACGCGATAAAATCTTCAGCGAGGAAAAGAAGTAATATAACACCTGACTAGTGGTTAGAATATTTTTAAAATCTTCTCTGGCGTCAACAATCAATTAAACGAAGGAAAAGTAGTTACGTGCGGATTTGTTTCAGGGTGGGTTGACGAACTAGATCGTGATATATCATATTACGAAGTAAATTCTGCTGTAAATTCAATATATAACAAAAAAGCATCAGGGATTGATGGATTTCCACCTCAGTTTATTAAGGAACTTTTGCGGTTAAAACCGAACATAATTCTCGGACTATTTAATAATATACTAGACTCAGGTGTTTACCCGTCAGTTTGGACTAAAGCTGTTCCGATATCTAACTTTAAACGAAAAGGGATTATTCACTCACCAGAAAACTATCGTGGTATATTGTTACTACCAATTCTGGGAAAAACATTTTGTCGCGTAATAAACGAAAAACTAAAAGAGTGGTGTGATAAAAACAAGGTCATATCCCCTTACCAATGCGGTTTCCAAGAGGGAGTCTCTACTGTGCATAACGTTATCACCCTAGATTAATAAGAGAGAAATAAACTTGAAAAGAGGTAAATTATATTGCGGATTCGTCGATTTTCAAAAAGCGTTCGACTCTGTCAATAGGGAAAAGTTATGGGTCAAACTAAGCAGCAAGGGAATAATGAACTTACTTCATGGAATGTACAAGGATGACAATTTCTTGTGAGATGTGACAATAGTGACTTAATGACTGAAGTAAGAACATGACTTCGGGTTCAACACGGTTGTGTACTATCGCCTAAACTATTTGTTCTGTTCATCAATGATATTATGGAAAAACTGAATCAGTCGGATATTATGGCAACGGAAATAAATTGATCATTTGTCCCTGGACTTATTTACGCCAACGATCTAGTTATCTGCTCAAGATCAATAAAGGGTTTCCAAGAGGGTCTAAACACTTGAAAAGTTATGCTCGGATCTTTCACTGAAAGTCGATGTATCGAAAACCAAAATTATAGCTTTCAAAAACGGTACAGTGTACCGTATAGTAAAAATGAAATTTGGACATTCGGAAACCAAGAAATAGAAAGAGTCAAAAGGTTTAAGTATTTAGGAATTAACTTCACTATGAACGGGTCATGGAACTCGCAAATTAAAACTGCACGCGTAAAACGCACGACTGCTCTCAAAATAATAAACCAAATGAGATACAAAATCCCTGAGATTCAAGTCAGTGTGTGTGATAAAGTGTTTCGCAGTGCACATACGGGACTGAAATTTGGGGACTCGAATCAAGCACCAAAATCCTTCAATCTGTAGCAGCAAATTATTTGCAAGATATTATGCGATTATCTCGTAACGTTTCAAATTCTAGAATTTTCAATGAATTTGGATACTTAGGAATTACTGTTGAAAGTCAATTGCGTGCAATAAAGTTATTCAGGGAGGGAAAGTCGCTTGCAGCCACATGTCTCCGCGAAGAGAGTTTAAGGGAGTATCCAACAGGTTGGAAAAGTAAAAAAGTTCTTGTACCGATGGACCTTGGTAACATGTAGGAAGAATTTATCTACAATGATATTATATGTATCGATAACATTAAAAGAAGGACAATGGACATACAGTCGCAGCAACTCGAAGCAGATCGGCTGGAGAAAATATCACTTTCTCTACAGAAACTTCTCGACTCACGTTGGGGCAGGAAAAACTATTTAGATCAGTTAGGGATGAAAGCGCGATGTGATTAACTTGGTTTCTTATGGGCGGTTGGGCTATTAGAAAAATAACAATCGAGAGGAACGCCATCTGCGTTTTCTGCGGAGAAACGAAGGATTGGGTACATATCCTGTTACTGTGCGAGGCGACTGAAAGATAGCGTCTACGTAGGATTCAAAGGGAACGTTTGGAACAGGATAAAAATGAAAGATTAGGAATTATAATACTGAGGGAGGGCAACAACGAATTCAAGGAACTATTAGGTATTTTTCTATGGCGCGTGAGGTTAATAAGGGAAAAATTAATTCGCGAATTTGAAAATAGATAAATAATAGAAATTTTAAATATATCAATCTAATCAAAATAGTTTTAGTGTTCTTTATTTCTTCGGTCTTTTATTAAGGTAATATTTTTATTTGTGTGTCAACAGATTATGCGTGAAAAATTATTCTGCCGGGAGGATATGTACTTTCTTTTCCAAAAAAACATCGGAGGGGTTTTGTACTCAAAGCGCAGCCGATCGAGTCAAGTCACCTAGACATCTGTTCGGAGCTCCACAGCACCGCGAGGGAGGGATGAAAGAACTTAACGTGTTAACTAACTTATTATTTGTCTCACTGTAATCCTTACTTGTTATTCTTGCCCTGACCGTTGGTTTTCTGTGATTCCCAGCGGTGCTTAAGAAATACTCAAAGTGCAGTCTGCCGCTTACAATCGTAAAATATCATAACTTTCAGTATATCCGCCAAATGTCACTTATGCTTCTATTTTTATCGTTTACTTATTTCCTCTACTCTACCTAATAATCATTAAGTCGCGATTACCCCTTAATGCAACTAGAAATTTGTTAAAAGTAAATACCAGGGTACAGCATGCACAGCCCACGGCAATCTTTCAGCGGCGCATTGGCCCTGTGCCCCCCAATATAATATGATAAATCTCTAAATAATGTATTTCTGTTTATGTATATGTAAATGAAGCCCATTTTGATTTGATTTGACCAAACGTCGTTTTCCCCTTCGGACAATCGGTACATAAGACCGCTGGGTCTGTTTATATTTGTGTCTATAGGTACGAGTCATTTTTATCACTCTTTTATTACACCGCTCTCTCTCCATCCCGTGAAATCTTGCAATCAAAATTTCGTCTGGTTGAAATAAGGCCAGAACTTTGAAATTTTTCCTACGTGTACAATACATGTCCGAAGATAATGCAATATAGTCTTCCTAGTACTGTTCTAAATCTAATATGGCAGACGCAACGTATCAGATTTTCTGCTTTACGAACTCTGATATTTGTGGAAATTTCCCGTTAGTTTGCAGCACTAATTTCGAATGCTATTCTTCTTTCCCCATATTGATCAGTTTTCTGTTCTTGAAACTCGTTATTTTTCTCTACCAGAAACACTCATAAGAGCAACGCTCATGTTCGCCGAACTGATTTGTGGAGAAGCCATCTATCAGATTAACACAATTCGAAATTGCAGGTTTCACGCTCAACCATACTTAAACTTTCATTAGTGGCGGATCTATGGGAGGCTATAACCCTCCCTACCCACCCACCCCCCTCATTGGACATGAACTCTTAACAGATAAAATTAAAGTTGATAAATTGCATACTTTGTACAAGTGTTACCAGTTTAATAATTATTGTTATTAATATTACTAGATTAATAATACCATATTAATAAATTAATACTACCGTATTAATAATTTTAATAAATTATTGTTATTAATACCAGATTGTTCATTGTTATTAATTTATTTGATGCATTTTATTGAAAGGTAATATTTATAAAATTGTTGTAAAACCATAATTTTTAAACAAAAATGCTTTCCGTTCAGCCCCCCTCCCCTTAATTACGGTCTAGATCCGCCACTGGCTTTGATCCATTGCAAATTCTGACTCCCTTTCCCATGAAATAATTATTTTGCTACTTGATCAGCTGATACAACTAAATAATGATTTTAAGAAACAACTTTTCACATGAAATCGAAGGAGAGGGAGGGGGGAGGATCTAAACTACACCGTCTCACTTCCTCCCAGCAGACTACGTAGAGCCTCGAAAAGCAATATCGTCAATACATTAAACGTTTTTCAATATAATTTTAATCCAAATGAGAAATAACTTCGACAATCTGACAGACAGCCGATTTGTAATCCAGGGTCATTCAAGTTAATCGTAATTTATTATCAGAGGTAATCCGGGATAATCGCAATCCGTCTTACATATTTTTCGGTGTTTCCTTTTTGTTTTTCCCCGTACTGATGGCGTGGCATAATTTCTGTCGAATTATATATTACGATACTTTATTAATTATCAAATCTATCTGTTGCAGCTCTTCGAAAAATAAAAGATGGTTCTTGTTGAGGAGTAAATCCATCTGCACGAGGGCACACAAGAGGAAAGGGAGACATCTATGACACGCGAGTGAAGACTTCGTTACCTAGTGTCACTTTCGATTCAGCAACTGCTCGACGTAATTTCTTAAATTCACAGTCGACTCTCCTTTCCATGAAAGAAATGTTTTGCTCCAGAATCAGCTGATACGCTTGTATTCTCACAATTGAAATTATAAATAAATGTCTCTCATAAAATACTCGTTTTCTTATATAATCAGAACAAAAAAAATTATAACACTTTACACTCATGCGAAAAAATTTAAGAATGGTTCACAGTTTTTTATTCTCATTTTTAAGTATTCATCCTCTCAGTACAAGCTATTTCAGACGCCAAATGTGGGACAGTACTCATCAGTGAGTAGATCCTACTCAGTAGCAGTCCTTCTCCAATCCTGTCTGGATGGAACGCTGGAAGTAGAAATTCGAAGGAAACTCCAACGTTTTTTTAGAGTGTTTACAAGAGAAAATAATTTTATGTTTAGGAAATATTTAATTTTAAGTCGGTTCTTCCCGGTAATATTATTCAAATTATCCAAAAGTCTAATTTTGGTTTTTGTTTACATTAAACTTATTTTGTAAGTTTTGTGAATTATAATGGCTAGTGGCGTTAACGTAATCTGTAAAAAAAAAAAGGTTATTTACGAAGAAAGTAAT